>JAGKQL010002797.1:0-29907 GCA_018398635.1 Cyprinodon brontotheroides | reverse complement strand
ATCTATCTATCTATCTATCTATCTATCTATCTATCTATCTATCTATCCATCAATTTAAGAAATAAAGGTTTTGAGAGTTTTAAGCATGAGAAATGCATGGCTTTCTTAAACTGTCTTAAAAACTGCTGATCTATTTAGACTTTGCACAGTAGACTGAATAAAATTCAATATGCTGACACACAGTTTTTCTTTTTCATTCCTTAACACTATGATTGAATTGCACATCTGGAAAGCTTTGTATTAGTAAACATGGTCTTGTATTCTGTAGATAGCATCACCATGAGATTCAGTATATATCATATAGACATTGATGAAAATATATCAAACAGAATGTTTGCATCTATGCAGTTGCTCCACCTTTGTTCATATGATTTTAAAATGGTTATTGGTATAACACAATCTGTGACTAAAAGTTTTCAAGTTAACCTCCACCACAGACTCTGCAGCTGTTAAACCTAGTGACTCAAACATGTGATAACTGTGGTAAATTTCACTTTTAAGGATGTGAGTTTTAAATATTGTTGCTTCTTCATAGATCTTGTGTCACCTTTGCTGTTTTGCATGGATTGGTGATCATTATGCGATTGCTTTTGAGCTCAGGCAATTAAGCTCAGCCCTCTCTCCTAGAAACCATCAAATATGGACTGAAACTTTGTTAAAGGAGCTTATGTTGTTACCAGAAACCCCAACATTCAGCCTATGGCCTCTTATTATCTTGCACCAGCCCTGCCTCAGGACAAAGTTTGTCATCAAGGTCCTACGTTAGATTATAGTGCATGATCACCTGTGAAAACAAATTAAATTTATCTCCTGCTATCTCTCATTGTCTCCTTCCTACATCTGGTTTCTTTTTTTGGACAACACTAAATCTTTTTAACTCCCTAAAGCTAGAGAGCTGCTGTGTTAATAAAAAGTGCAAAAAAACAACTCCCACTTTAGATATAAAGGGGCTTCATTCAATTTGAGTGGCCAAGAAGCTGGGACAAATGCTGCCCGGGGTGTGCTTAACTTGATGTTCAGTGCGCTTTATTCAAAAATTAAATAAAAAACAAAGAGGAAGTTGCACAAGACTCAGATGGCATAATACAATTCCTACAGGGGAGACAGAAATCTTGTGAAAGACGGAAGCTTTATTTCTGTAAGCAAATACAGAATAATAAATGGAGGGGTGGCTATGAAAGAGATACAAACTAAAGTAACTACTAAAATAAATACAGAGAAAACATTTATAATACTGTATATTGAAGCAGGAAATCAGTAGGTTCTCTGTTTATTGTTATATTCTTCTTCTTTCTTTTTTTGTTAAAGCTATACAGCAAAGTTAGAGAATCAACTTGACTCAATATGTTTCAGAAATAACTGACCAAAAAACACTTGACCCGTAGTAAAAGATTTTCCATTATTGTAGCAGCAAACAACAAATTAGAAGATATGTAAATACAAAATACATCCTACTAAGAAATACTAACAAAAATTTGACATAAATAAAAAAACAAATCCAAGACAAAATAAAATGTATATATATGAAAAATATCCTAAAAGTTTGGATTTTAAGATGATGGAATACTGAAGAACACAACATATCCTATGAAAGGGATGCCTATCTCAAAAAGGAAAATTTGACTGTTCTCAGTCTAGGACTTACTCTGGTTACGTAAGTTTAAACATAATGAGCTTTAAATATGGAGTGAAGGCTTTGTCACCCTGCATTTGTCTGAGGTTCTTATTTTAATGTTAAGAAGCTCTTTTACTTGTCCTATTCTGCTCAAGGAGTTCAGTAATAAAGATTTCTCATAGGGCTGACCGACATTGCTATGGTATAAAGCTCTGAAGATTCATTTTTTTGCAGCACTTGCAGTACACAGTAGGAAAGTAAAAGAGACAGATCTATCAGAATACCAGATCCTGTTAAATGTTAGCTACTAATGATCCTACAGCTGGAATGTGCTTCACTGCTTCACATACAGTACGTACTAAACTAAATAGGAAGCTGATAGCTATCAATTCAAGCTTAAAATGTAAAATACAGAGAAAGCTAAAGCCACTGATCCCATGACTTTAGTGAGGAAAGAAGCTTTTAAGCCAAAGATTTCCTCAAAGTTGCTACAAGGTTTCATAACCTGATACAGTATGCATAACACAACATCTCCAGGTTAATGTGATAGAGCCCTTTAGAGTAAAAAATGAGTTTATGGATTAAATAATTGTTAATTAAAGTCTGCTTGAAAGACAATATTGATGAAGTAATTTGCCTTGGTGCACAGATTTTTTTAGGCTAATAAAGTTACACTTATATATCCAGTCCTGACACTACAGGAATCATTCATCAGCTTTCAACACAGGCGTTTCCTTAGTAGTCTGATGCTGAGCAGGGAAGTATTGCTATGTAACTATTGATCCACCTGCTGTTTTAGTGGAAGCCAAGAATGATGCTTTTACAAGTCCAAAGAAGTTATCAAATACAAACTGAAATATCTAATTGATTTGCATTTAGATTGCAGATCTTTACTGAACTACATTTTTTAATGTCTTTAAACTTCTTAAATACTATGTTATATGCAAACTTCTTCTCCACTGTTTAGATACATAAACTTGTTATACGTGTTCTTGTCAAACCCTAAATTGAAACATTTTGGACTTAACAAAAATAGTTAAAAACTGTTTTTAAACTGTAAAATTGTTATTTTTCCAAATAAACTGTGTGTTCATTTTATTCTCATAGTTTATCTCCACATCTCTACTCAAAAATATGAAGCTCAAACACTTAAAAAACAGTAATGATTTCTTCAACATTTAAAAGTAAAGCCATAAACTGCAAAGAATTGTATCCAGTTATATATAACCTACTAAAATGTTTCCCCTCTCTACCTTTTGCAGCAAATTTCCTGAATGCCTTTAAACTTAAGCATTTTAACTAAAGGTCATGATGTCTAAGAAATGTCCTATTTGCTCATAAGCACTGAGCATAAAGATTTTGTGATAGGTATTCTAACAAATCACCCTGCTTTAAAAATTGCCACACTATTCCTCAACACATGCAGACACATTCTTAGTATTTGGAGAAAAAGTGCATGGAGCAGAGTGCTCAGAGGGTAGCTTGACCCATCTTGGTTGGTAATAGGAAACAAGCTGTATTGGTGTGCAGTCAGTTCTGATCTATATATACATCAAATATATATGTTTTCTCTAATTTGATTTATGTAGATTGTTACTCTAAGAGTGACATGTATACATTGCATTAAAGGTATTATTACATAGTTGAAAATTAATAACTTCTTTGGTGAAGAAATGTAGGATTA
The DNA here is from genome assembly GCA_018398635.1 of Cyprinodon brontotheroides. NCBI lineage: Eukaryota > Metazoa > Chordata > Actinopteri > Cyprinodontiformes > Cyprinodontidae > Cyprinodon > Cyprinodon brontotheroides. Next base: position 26,608 of record JAGKQL010002797.1, on the reverse strand, counting down.
CTTTAAATCATTTTTTAAATTTAATAGCTATAACTATGACAACCAAAGATTAGTGTTAACAAAACCTGGAAACCATTTGGTAAATAGTAAATGTGAATGTGCGAGCATGAGTATGCCACCTGCTGGCCAGGGGTAATTACAGTACACTTGAAGATATCTATTTTGCTAGATAGACATTTAAGCAAGATAAAAATTACCTTTTATTTTTAAGCAGGTGGATATTTAGCTTTGTTATGTGGCTTTGGTGCTTTTACAAAGTTGGCCAAGAGGTTCAAACATACTGTAGATACATAAATATGCTGCAAACACGAAAAGTACTACAAACACAAAAATTAGATTAACACACCAACACCCGCAAAGAAAAATGCTGGAAACATTTATTTTAAAGCTGTTTCCGACCCCGGATGTGAAGATGGATGTTTGAATGGGACAAATGTGCAGATAAAAACTCAGTTGCAACACCGACAGGAATGCAAATACAGAGCAGGACATAAAACCTCCATGCAAGTTCAAAAGTCTGATTGTCTGATTACCATAGAAGTAAACAAACATATAGTTTGCATCCCTGTACTAGAATTACCCATGGACTGTTACAGGTACATAGCTCAGAGGTCAATAAGGTCTCGACTAAAGGCCGGAAAGATCTCTAGTGCTTTGCACCTTTCTTTGCTGAAGGAAAAGCTTCTTTAGAGATCACCCTTTGTGGATTACCTTCCATGACTGTCTAATTGACAACTGTTACAATATACTTTGAGGGTAGTGTGATAAAAAAAAAAAAATTGCAATATTTTTTTTTTTATTAATTGTTTAAATGCAATTTTTTGTGGTAAGTATATTTCTTTTGAGGATTACGTTTATATTAAATAGGTTAAAGGCAGTGATGATTTGTCATTGAATACTAGGGAGGCTAAACCTACCCTGTAAATATCATAAAATAATTGGTAAAATATGCATTGTTAAATTTCATAAATTAAGTCATGAAACCGCATTAAATATGTGCTAAAATGCACCGGATTTCATGAGTGTATTGCGCATTAATCAGCTGTTTATTCCGGTCTTGGACGCGATCTTCCATCTGAATCTTGCTCTAGAGCAGCAGAATGCTGCCTGTCAGCCTCTATGAGAAATCTAGCCCTGATTGGATAACATGCCAAAATAATTTACTTCCAGTAAGCTTCAGTCTCTTAGGGGGTCTAAGGAGCAGGCGGGTCATGAAGCTGGCTGCTTGATGCTCATTGGCAAATATACTTAATGATTTTTGACTGACAGTGACAAGACAATGAGGTTCTCCTCATGAGAAGAGAAGGAAAAGTGAACTCTTGCCGTGGTTTCTGGAGTTTTTATATTTCTGAACGTTTCACAACAGCTATTTTTACCTGTTGTAGTAATGTGTGTTATTTGTTTTAATACTGTTAATGTGATACGTGACATTTGGATTTAATTATTACCGCTCAGCCTCCCCTGTTTCAGAGACCAGGCATCACTGGATAAATGTAAGCTCATTTTAAATACATCAAAGTCGCTTTTCCTTTAGTCTGAAATGACTTCATATACAACACATTAAAAAACAGCTTTATCTGATAGAATTAAAGAGAGATTCCTTCTTCCTTTAGTCTTTCAAATATATTTTTCTAATTTAAACTTCACAGGTTATGGCCAAACAAAATTGTTATGACAGCCAGGGTTGTCCCCTCCACAAATGATTGGTGATTTTGTATTGAAAATTGGATTAGAAGTATCCTCTCAGCAATCCTGTTTAGTATTCTCTGAAATCCAGCTTAAAGGATTAAAGGAACTAAAGGGTAAAAACATATAGTCTGCAATGACATTAGCCGAGACTAAAAACCAAGGCACATCACAGGTTTCCTTGATATTAGAAGCAAATCTAAAGGTGAGGCCATGCATATGTATTGTTCTTTTTATTCATGAGCGGTTTTTATGTTTGAATCATAACCTTTCATTCAGAAATGACAGATTATTTAAGCAAAGGGTATTATTAATGAAGTTATGGATCAGTCCCCTAAAATAGGTTTGGGTTGCTTATGCTATGCTGCTAAAGCTTAACCGATGTTTTTCAAGCTTAAGTTAAGGAGCAACAAACACACAGAGAACTAACGAGGTAACACCTCCAGATAGATTTTTCTCTTTGCACAAACTTTTCATAAAACTTCCTAGTATTCTCTGTAAATATTGCTACATTATGCCCTTTTCCACAGGTCTTAAACGGCCTGATTTCTGCATAGACTCACAGCTTCTCAGTAAAACTCTTCTTCAGTAATGACATTTAAAAAGCTTAACAAAAATTGTCCTCTTGTTCAACTTGAAAATACATGGACTAATTAAAACAGCTTCCAAATACAAAAGAGGAGTCATGGACACCTTATCCTCCTCCTCCTTTCTTCATTGTTCTTGCTAATGCTATTTAATGTACCTTTTGTCGTTTTATATCTCTCCCATTGTGTGTGTATATAGTTCTCTTAACTTTATGTGTGGGGGTGAAAAAAAGCAGACCTCTTAAAAAGAATGTAGCTCGGGCCATAGAAACCCACATCATAAGCGGATACTGAAAAAGTTGGTAGGTGGGGCTTGTGTCTCTTAAAGCACTACAGCCGATAACACTCAGTCCACTTTGTGATCAGTCACGACATCAAACAAATGTTCTACTTCTTGCTCTGGATGCACAGACGGCATTGTATCATCAAACAGATGTACATCGTGTGGGTGGACTCTGCTAAGTTTGGGTCAAAGTGGCAGCTTTTTGTGTTGTGGGTTTTGTTGATGTAAAAGAGCCTCTTATCTGTGAATATACAGCATGTGTAATCACTGCCTCACTGTGTTTCTCAGACTGGATCAGTGGTTGTAAAGCACTGTGTCTGTGGCACTGGACTGTTATCTGATGATATATTTTTCTGAGGGATGATAATTTCAACCTTCAACAGTCTGTGCTGTAAAACTGACCAATTTTACAGTACATTTATCTGAAGCTATTGTACATATATACGTACATACATACATACATACACACACACACACACACGCATATATATATATATATATATATGCGTGTGTGTGTATTAATAAATATAGAGTCATACATTGTTTATCAAGAAGCTGCGGGTAATGACAGTAATGACAGAATTATCAGCTATGGCATGCGTAAATGTCTCCCCAACACAGCAATAACCTCATATACATCATAATGTCTTAGCATGTATTTCTTTTGAAAACTCTTTATATTTTAACGTGCCCTCATTTGCAACCTTGTTGATACCATGGGAATTAATGCTACAGGTCACTGTAGCTTATGTCTATGTTTAGAAAAAAGGCCATTCATAACATAATGTACAGCATTTTGTGAACATTATGTAAATACAATTGGAATATTGTGCTCTGATTCAGCTGAAAGATATATATATATATATATATATATATATATATATTTTATTCTGAAAGTGAGGGAGTGGTGTATGCCAATCTTTCTGGGCAGAATAGTTTCCATTTAAACACAAGATTGGAGCAAACTGACCTGGCTGGTGATTTTGCATGGAGGGATGAATGGGCATTATCAGTGGTCAGTACAGAACTTAGAGGATTATTTCCTCTCTGCTGCCATTCAGACCCTCTGTAACTGGTTTCATGAGCTTAATTCTATGGAAAATATGAAGGCAGCAGTCCATCTCTTGAACTTGATATGGGGTAGTTTTGTATCCATAGAACAGTCAGAACCAGCAAACATCCTCATTTGTATATGCATAAACAGATTTACAACGTATTTTTGCAGCTGATTTAGGGAATTTGCCAGGAAACTGTGAAACATGAGGAAAACCTGTCATACAATGCTACTTCTGGAAAAGTAAGTAATAATGGTCTCCTTTTAATTTATGAACCTATACTTGGAATAAAAGTCGGGCATTGTCATTTCGTATAAACAGTTTAACCAAATTATATTTTATTTTGTGCAGCTTTCAAACTGTAAATGAGCAGCAGCAGTGAAATGAACATTTCCATTTCATTAAGTGTGGCATTGATCAAATATAAACAGGGTGGGAGAAAAACATGGTTCAAAATGCATGGATATGGAAGTTCAGAGCAGTGCAAAGACAAATATATATGGTGCAGAAATGCAGTATCTTGATTTAGAGTTTTTTTCAACGGTTCAGCAATTTGGCAGTGGGGAAAATGCTTTTGCAGAATCTGCTTGACCTGCTGCAGATGCTGCAAAGCCTCTTCTCAGAGGGTAGTAGGAAGATCAGTCCATGCTATACAAACAATGTGTTACGACTTTGAACTGTTCCGCAGGACGAAGTCATTCTAGGAGTAATATGTTCTTATTAAAGTACTTCATACAGTGTAAATACATTTTTATTTGAAAGGTAAACATGTTAGATCTAAATTTAAACGGGAAATGTATGTAATGTTTTGTCATATTGTTTTTTTTCTTTTGAGCAACAGGCAAAGGAGCCAATTAAATGTTTACCGGTCACTTTAGTCTGTTTTTCAATAAAGTTTATTGTATGGGTGACTTTGAAAGTTAATCTTCCAAGAGAAATAACAAGTTTCCAATTTTCTCTGGGGCCCGAAGAGGTGATGTGGGAGGAATTTATACGGGGAGGTAAGATCGGCTAAGAAAAACGGAGAGACAAATGCTGAATGTACATGAGAGGATGAGTCAGTGGTGAATGTTGGAAGAGGGAGGGCAAAATACCCGGGTGAGAGAAAAAAAAGATCTCTTTTATCGACTATATAAAAGAAGCTACATGTATTTTGCTGCTTTTCTGTGTCTCTATTTAGTTCTACTTTTGCCTTCGTTTTTAATGTCTAAACCTTTAATATGAAACATTCATTGCAGTAAAATGTAGAGATGTCCTGCTGCTGTCTCTGCTAAAACAGAACCCTCCTCCTACAGAGTTTTTGAATAAGTCATCAGTGTGACAATGACAGAAGCTGAAAACTCAGTTTGAATCTGTACAAGTCAAATAATGAAATGTCTTTTTCTGAAGTAGCACACATATAGCACTAAAGTGTTTTTAATCAAAACTTCCTTTACCAAAAAAAGAGAGAAAAAGATGAGAAAACTAACTAATAGCTTAGTTCGAAGTAGTTTTCAGCTACAGTATAAAGTTATTGTTGTCATGATGGGTTCACTGGTGTGACCCAATAATGCAGAACACCACTGAGACGGAAACTGGAGTAAAAGGTTTAACAAAGTTTATTTTCACAAGCACCAAGATAATGACTGGTTCTGGCTCTGGTCTGGAAAACTGGTTCACCGGAGTCTGCGTGAGAGACAGTTCAGTTAGCGTTGCGCATAGAAGTTTGATTCTTGACAGTTTCAGATTTGTACCTTGAGGGTTCTGGGTTTAAGCCTTGAGAGGGAAACTGTTGGGTCTGGAGGTGGTTTGTTCAGCAGAGTCCGTAAGCTGCTTCAGCGTCTTACTTCTTGAGAGTGAGCAGACCTTGGCTTTGAGATTCCAGCTCTTGGTCCAGAGCTGCATGGAAGTCCAGAGAGTAGGGTTGTCAAAAGTATCGAAACTCAAAAAAGTATCGATACTGAAAAGTTGTATCCGGATACAATACTCGTTTTTAAAAGTATCGATACAGCGCTACCACCAGTGGCACCTAAGCAGTCATTCATCTAGAGTGCAGAATAGAGGAAAATGCACTTTCAGAACACTGTGTGATTGAATAATTCTATGCAGTTTTCAGTTTCAGACTTTTTTTTTTGTAAGAACTGCAGCTGCTGAGAATTATTTTTGTTTCTTAACCGGTTTGGCTAGTTTCATTGTTATGTGTGCAAAGCATAGCCAAGGAAGGAACACTTAATTTTAATTTTATAAGTTTTTTATCAAGCTTGCTTAATATAGTGCACAGCATACAACCTTTACTGTATTTTATTTATTAATGAAAATATTTCTGTAGAATTTTGGATTCTTTGTTTTTATCCTTGTGGTATCGAAAATGGTATTGAGTATCGAATATTTTCCTTAGTATCGGTATCGAGTTGAAAAGTTTAGTATCGTGACAACCCTACCAGAGAGTGGCTTCAGGTTTGGCTCAGAGGGCAGGCTCGGCAGGTTAAGCTCTTCCTGAGCTTCACAGGAGAAAAACAGGTTTCCTGGAAGACAGAGACAAAAGTTAGAATCCAGTCTGGATTCAAAAGTCAACAAAGGTTCTCAGAGGTTCCAGGCTTAGGTGCTAACCAACTGGATCAACACTGCAGCGTTGAGGCAAGGTCTGAAGACAGCTTAAGTACTGTGGATCCTCTGATGATGGAATGGGCTGCAGCTGTGCAGGAGGCTAAACTCAGGAGGATCCACAGCGGACTCTGCTGGAGGAAGGTGGTACTTCTCCAGCTCCCAACAATTGTGATTCAAGCTTCTTCTTAATAATGGCATTTTTAGCAGAATGTTTTTAGTTTCTTCAAGTTCTAAGGTTCATCATGCATTAATTTTTCCTCCAAATTCAGAAGTGATGGTTAATGCCAAAACCATGAACTTTAGATGTACCAGAGCACAGGAAATTCCACAGTAGAAATGCATTGTTTTTTTGTTTTTTTACTGAGTTTTGTCATCTGCTTTCCCTATTGGATTAATCAGCCCATGTTGGTAAATTATTCCCTTTGGATAACATTCACTTACCAGCATCAACCAGCACCTTAACTATGGAAGCAAATTGTTGCCATATTTCAAATGAAAAAGCATTTTCAGAAATGCTTTTTTCAATTTAAGAATGTGGCTGCATCACTTGACTCATAAATAAAATGAGTAATCAATCATCCTATCTCTTCCCGACTGCTCATCCTTTTACTTAGTTAAAATGAAAAAGAAAAAATACATTTAAGATTTATTTTTCAAAATGTACCCCAGCAAATACATACCAAAATTAAAATGAAATTGAAAAAGCATTTCCAGAAATGCTTGCATCACAATCTTTGGGACACAGAACCAACAACCTCCTAACAAGATATGATGAAATAGAAATTATTTGAGTATTCTTGTTTGAATAGATAAATCTGACACATTATTGCACCTGAAATTTAATCAACCATTAACTAGCATTGTGATTCCTTAACTACTCTCCTGAAATATTGGTAGAATTTTCTTTTTCCAACAATTATATCACACAAAGAAAAGTGTGGATTTTTTATGACATCATCTAGGACTTCCTAAAAGTGCTTACAAGCAAAGTGATCCTAGTGTATGCTGATATCTAAATATAAAAAAAAAACGATAATTAGTATATATTTGTCACAAAAGGATTTAAATGGCAGTTTTAAAAAAGAAAAAACTGATTAGGTGGCAAAAAGACCAGATAGGTACTATTACCTGCAATAACGATCCTATGATATATGGTATTTTTTCTTTTTTCATTTTGGTCCCAGTGTGAAGGAAGCATAACTATCTACTCTCACAGACACCAGTTTTTGTGGTCAGTATGGTGTGTGTCCCTTACAATGGCTGCCCCTCAATCGGAGTTCAACATAGATTCCCTGTTGGCCATGCTGAGTGTGCTCCTTCCCACTAGTTTTTCAGCCCACCTGATGATTCTCCTTCAGCTTTGCTGTCCTGAACACTACAGTCTCCCTTCCATGCTGTGATGCTTCCCATGAATACTGACTCAGCCACAACAGAGTAAAACGATCCCCTGGAGAGACTGGTGTGGAGGGATATGACCAATGACATCATCAGTACCTTTTTGGTCTAAAAAAGCAAACTGGAGGGCTTTTGAGTGAGTCCAAAAAGGTGAAAGCATTTGAAACTCTTTACTGGTTATATATATAAAAAAATATTCTAAAACATTTTATTTAATTTTCTAAAACAGAAAAATGTGGTCTGAATAACTTTCAGACAATAAGGAAAATACAGTGTAAATACAATAACTATCTGGTAATAAATAGCACTAAATTAAAAACTTTCCATTTTTCTCCCCTGTTTATTTTCAATAAGGTAAAAAGACAATAGACTCTATGATAACAATACAACTAAAAAAGGAGATTTGGTAATAACGCCTCCCCACGGCATCTTATCTTTTACTTTTGTAATGCAGCCCATCTTGAGGCTGCATGCACAGGTTTTTGTTTATTTCTGCTTAGGTTGTTGCTCAGTCTAAGTGTTGAAAATTGTATATGGTGCAAAATTTAGAACGCTTCTTCAGCGTAATGATGCCTGAAATCAGTGACAGCCTGCTGTATTTGCTCAGCGTTGCTGGCTGCACTTCCCTCTCAAATGGGTCTTTCTGATACCCCTGACAAATGAAAAGTGAATTTAAGAGACACCATCCACCTCTAACTGACCTCCAAGACACCTTTTTTTTCTTCTTCCTAACTTTTGTGTGTCTGTTTTAACCAAATCTTGCTCCAAATATCAGGAGCTCACTGTCAATATGGTTGAAAAATATGGAATTCCTCTCTGATATGTTAAAACAATAAAGTGCAATTCTCAAAAAAAGTTTCCAAATTATCACAGCTTCAACACCTAATTAAAAATAAAATACCTGCTATTTCGTATTGCAGCTAAATAATGGAGGCAGAATAATTTTTAATCAAATTTGTCACAATGTTAGAATGCAAATTTTCAAGCAGAGGCCCTGAATTTTCTGTGCTGCCCCTAGCAACACACATTATACCAACATACTAATAAATGTGCTGCTAAGAGGACCCTAAGAACAACAACACAGGTGATTATAAAAAATACATGACTTATATCCATACTGTGTTAGGATTGTGACTCAGGCCTAGAAAACAAACATATTTCAGAAGTGCCAAGGGTGAGTTTATTGTCAGATGGATAAACCCAAATTGTTACCTCCACTCTAAATCATTCCAAAGGTGTTCCTGAAGCTGTTAAGGTCCAGGCTCTCTGCAGCCACTCAAGTTTCACCACTCTATTGTTTACCAATGCGTTAGACAGACAGACATACAGACAGGACGAACAATAATAGCGTTTTCTAAGTAACAAGCCCTGAGAATCTTTAGGTTACACAAAAAATCGTTTCATGAAAACCGTTGTAATCTGTCATTCTGGATGCCAGCTCTCTGAGTTTGTGAAAACAACTTAAATATTTTTTATTTCAAACAAGTCTTTAATTTTTCTCTTTGTATTAAGATGAAAATTAATCTTTGTGTAGGTTGTTTCTCAATAGGTTTCAAGTAAGCCATTTGAATCTCTCCTTTACTTCTAGGCCTCATCAGTATTCTCATCCTGATCATTATTCAGCAAAGGGAGCCATTCACCTTTACAGCAACTGCTCATTCCTGTTTTCAGCTTTTGTTGATGCATCTGACGGGTTTCACTCTAATGATTTCTCCCACTTTTTTCTCGATTCCCTCAGCACTGTTATGTCCTCTCCCCGCGTATCTCATTGCTTCCGCCTTCCTCGCCCCTCACCTCATTTCTGCTTGTTTATAAACACTTCTTACTTTCTGTCTCGCTCTTGTCCTCTGTATCACTCCCTTCGTAAGTGAATGGCTCTCGTTGAGCTCCAAGGGGAGATGAGTCAGTGTACAGGCACAGAGTTGTGGGCTTGTGTGAATCCTGTATCTGGGCATGTGGGGAAGATGTGTAGGCATCTTTCAGCTTGTGTGTTCCTGCACAAAGGTCAGTCATGTCCCTCTGGCTCAAAAACTGAAGGTTATATAGAATAATTATTTTGTTTCCTCTCTGACTTAATCCTTACATTACAGTAGATGTGTTTAAGATGCTGTTGCGTTAAGTAAAAAACTATGGTCAATTTCTATCTTTAGCTTCTTGAAATTTGATTTTTAAAATAGAATGCATCTGCAATGTGTGTTTAGTTGATATTTTTGTCCCTGGGAGGGTATATCCCACTCACCTGCACTTAAAGCTAAATCTTTGTGATTAAACACGTACATTTGCAGCCACAGCAAATAAGGTACAGTTGCTTATACTGGCGACATAACACATCTATTTATTAACCCCCAACAGATTCTATACTGACATTATTTATTCAAGACAATAATTACGGCAAACCAGTAGAAATATGATACCTTGTGATTCACCTGGACTATGTTGAGCAATCTTAGAAGTTACTCTTTATGTAATAATGGATTATTATTTCTCTCTTTCCTTCTCATAGTTTTACTATTATTAATGTCGTTGCCCAGCTGTTGTTAGTACCCAACTGCGTAAAACTTTCTAAAAGTTTCCACATTTCTGAAAAAAACTTTTAATTACTGTTGAGACGTCATTTTCACTATTGTGTATATCTGTTTGCACTATTTTGTTGCAGCAGAAGGCTACACGCCTGTTAGAGAGCAATAGAACAGAGAATAGAATAGAATTCAACATTATTGTAATTACACAAAAGCAACACAATTCACCCTGCATTTAATGCATCCCTCGAGGGGCAATGAAGGCTTCCATTGCGGGTGCCCCTGAAGTGTCTGGGTTAAGGGTCTTGCTCAGGGACCCAGAGTAGAGACCTGGCCAGGGATCAAACCTGGTAATCTGCAACCTCCTCAGAGCACAAGCACACTGCTCCTGACACTAAGCCAAGATTCCTGGCCTCCTCCTTGCATTTAGCTCACTTCCCTTTGGGAACAGTGGAGCTGCCCTCTTGTAAGCCCTGGGACGTTGTGGGGTTAAGGGTGTTGCTCAGGGACGCAGAGTACGGAGCTGTGGGGATCAAACGGCTATTATGTAGGAGATCTTAATAGTAGAATCCCGCCATATTGTGTATTTGGGAGTCCAGTATTTAGCGGTTCCTAATAGCACCATATTATCTGGCACTTAGTGGCTCTGTTTGAAATGAAATTTCCATGGGGCGAATATGGTAAAAAAAATGATACCAGCAAGCATTTAAAGCATATCAGCTTAATGAGAAATAAATAAACAAATTCAAAGCATGTTTTAGTTAAATATATGTTTGCTCCTGTCTGAAGGAATTAAATGCATTGATTGGAGGATCATCATAAACTGATCCAAGAATAACGTGTGGATCTTTAACTTATTTTTGCGTTTTGGAGACTGATGTGGCAGCTACTATGAGTCAGAGGTTGTATCAAGAATAAGCACCTTACCTGTCTTGACATAAGGAATGTTATGCTTATTTTTTTTAACCATTTCAAGCAAACCAGATGTTACATACATAGATATGTTTTTCTGCTTTTTCCATTCTTTTGGGTTGCTTATACAGTATAATCCATCTATATTGGTTGTTCAGCATAAACGTAGCAAAATTATCCTAAATAAACCCTATATTTTGAGCCATAAGTAAAAGTACAGACTTCAGATAAACTATTGATGTCAACATTGTTTTCCACCGCTATGAAGGGGTGTCAATAAATCTGAAAGGCATTTCAGTCGATTGAAAGCCAGATTTCCTAAATGTTGTAAATTGGATTGAGATTGTAATGGAAATGAAAGTGGTGAGCCGCACCAGCTGTGCAGAATTTTGTTTTATTTGAACAGAAGTTGTGCTTTATGAGTAAATAATGATTCATACAGCTGTCTACAATTCAGTTTGGACTTAATTTATTCATCAGTGGGGTTTTTTCAGCTACATGCAAGTTTATTTGTGTGACCAATTCATGCAAAAATGATTTCAAAGGAGGAGCTAAGAACAACAAAGTTATTTTTGGCATTTAACAGAATTTTGTTTTCCAATTTTAATTCAACTGAGCTCACCCCTCAGCCACAGAAAGAATAAGATGTCGATATGTCTAGTAAAAGTTAACTAATCCTACCAAAATGTTGGAAGGTTTATAACTCTTTTTCCTTAATGAAGTACATGTTAATGGCATTTTATATCACTTTGGTTTTAATCCTGAGATATGAAAACCAATTTTATGATCAAAACGAAACAACCTGTTAACGACTCTGTATTCATTTGTGTTGAATTACTTTGAACAGAAGCACCAATATCATGTCTTTGTTGAATATTTTTTTGTTTGTTTTTTTTTATCAAATAATACTTTGGTTTCTGATCTGAGAAAAAGTTTAAAGCTTGCCTAATATTATATATTCTTTTTAAATACTGGATAAACTCTGTCTGGGGAACACGTTATATTGAGGAATAAATTCTCTACCCGTCGTATCTGAGCATTTTAGACATACACTGATGCTCAGGGGGGAAAAGGACGCATCTGACTGAGAGAGTGACAGAATATTGCAGGGGAGGATGAAAGAATAAAAGGAAATGCAAGGAAACAACAAAGGAAGGCAGCAGGAATTAAATATGAATGACGCAAAAATACTGAAGGAAGATAAAACAGCGAGGAGATGACAAATAATTTGAGGGGGAAGTTATAAACACAGACTGCCAGGGCATATTCATAAAGTATAAGTGGGTGGTAAAAAAAAAAAAACAACAACAAATGCACACTTAATATGTTGTCTCCAAAAACCCTCTGATAAGAAACACAATATTTAGTCATTTTACAGCATATTGATGGACATGGATGTGAAAATATGGAAAGGAAGTCCAAGGAAATGAAATCCAGTGCGGACATCATTTGGAAGATGGCTGCCAATAGCGGATTGCTGACGAACAGTATTGACACTCGCCTACTCCTTTTCTGCTACTTTGCAGAGCAGGGACATGGTCCTGTCACCCACAAACATATTGCATGTTATGCTAAGCCATATGGACTGCTAGAGCCATTTCTTGCTACAGGAAAAAAATAATAATAATTAAAGCGGCGGAAGGTGCTAGGAGAAAAAAACATAAGAAAGGCAAAGATAAAAAAAAAAAGAAATGGTTGATGCAGCAAATTCAACATTGAAAAAGAAGACTGAGTGGCTATAGAGATGTGGCTGTTGCAAGAGGATACAGAAAGACTACAAGAGGTAGAAAGAGATACAGGAAATGAGAGAGGATGGGAGCACATAGGAGAAAGGAGGAGAAGCAAGTGGAGCTGTGACACTATCTTGAATTATAAATGTGTTGGAAGCATGAAGCATGGTCTCATACTCCAAACTCCCTCTGCATGTGTGGGTGTTTCATTGATGTGATCAGGCATGCACACTTTTACACAGACTAAATATAAGCATTCAGATATTATAGCAAACTACTACCCAATACTGGAATAGTTCAAATATTATATGCTTTTCATATTAATGTCCTGTCAATTCATTAAAATTGCTGTGGTAGAAAGTGATAAAGAATAGAAACAAGATGATGGCGCAAAATATTGGCACGGGTTAATTCTTTAAATATCTTATACTGCAAAAAGTAAAACATTTCTAAAATTAAGTGTATTTACTCTTAATTTCAGTAGGTAAATAAGACGATTTGCAATGGAATGAGTATATTTACTCCTAAAGCACCGGTAAGATAATTAGATATTATGCACCTAAAATAGGACACTGCAATAGTTTTTTCTTGTTTTAAATACAAATTATCTTGTTCTTATTATTGGCAAAGTGGCTCACTTACCTGCTCAATTGAAGAAAAAAACAATTATTTTAAGCAAAAAATTACTTAATTAGATTTCAATTTTTTGCAGTGTAGCCAGTTCTAAGATTAGAATCTGCTCATTATTGAGTTACAGGATGAACAAGTGTGCATTTTATTATCAGCACAGCTGGTCTGTAGGTTGTCAGGTACATACATACAACAATATGAAGACCAAAAAAATACGGCAGACAAACCAGCTTTATCAGGGTTATCAACAATGGCTGTAATATCCTGAAAGGCTAGACACATGGTTGCACTAAATCTAAGCCATCCATTTAAATCCTTCTGGAAGGGACAAGCTGAAGGAATGAATCCATAGCAGGTGACAGAACCTCTGTGTTACAAGGAAATTTTATCCGTTTTTTTTATCAGTAAGGTGCTAAGCAGCAAGATTACAAATGAAACTCTGGCAAAAGCATGTAAGGTTACAGTTAGAAACAGTTTTTTTTTTTTTTCCTTGGGGAAAGATATCTTGGGTCCAGTGCTCTTCTGAAAATTATACTTTCAAGTTATGACACAGTTGATTCAATTAAGCATTTAAAAGCTCTGAAGTCGTCTTCACTGACAGCTGTCATGCATAAAACCCATGAGTAACTGCCGGCAAAAGAGATGTTGAATGGTCTGCACAAATGTAGCTTCGATTCCAGCTGCTTGGCAAGATAAACAATATTCCCTAATAAGTTTCTTTGGGAGAAAAATCTCAAAAGGTTTGCAAATTTTTCAGGCCTACTATTTCAAAGTTTTATGATGAGCTGACTTACTTTGGCATTTATTTTGATTTCAAGCATGTTCTTTGCATAATAGAAAACATTGGTGCAATCGGATCCAGGGTTTCATTTGGGAAAAAAGAGAAAGAACTTAATAAAATGGTTAAAATTTTAGTTAAAATAACTGTTCAGATTTTAAATAGGGAGAGAAGCTATAAATTTTTAAAAAGCTAGAACTCCAATAATTTGTATAATTTGCATGAGATTTTGCTCGGCCCAATAACCTTGAGTAAAATGTTATACATTTCAAAACAAAAATTTGAAACAAATGTACAGCCTGATAGAACTTTTTAACACTATAAATCCTTTTGGAATTTCTGGTTACCCTGAAAGCCCTGCTCCCCACTGCCAGTTTTTGTGTATCCACTTACTTGCTAACTGTCACTTTCGTAAAGGCATATCACCCCTAATACTATCAGCCCCACTCATTAAAAAGATGGAAAAAGCATCAACAAGAGCATTTAAAATCTAAGTTTCAAATGTGGTTTTCAGCGAAATAATTTTATGATCTCTGCTATTAGTAGCCTAAATATGTATTCTCAATTTTATTCAGTAAATGTTGGACTTAAGATTTCGATTTTCCTCTATGTGGTTTTTGCTCCAGCACAGCTGATTTTAATTGAAAGCTGATTAACAGGCTTCTGGTCTACTGCAATCATTGTAATCAGCTGTGCTAAAGCAGGGAAACCTCTAAAACCTGCAGGACAGCAGGCCTCGAGGACCCAGGTTGGGGATGCCTGTACAAATAAGGAAGACTTAATGCTTCCTTATTTGTGGATCCGATAGCAAAGTATAACATTACAAGATGTGCTACATTCCTCATTTTAGGGAAGACAGTGCTTCTTGTAAGAGCTGTCATAAAATACAACTTTATTACAACTTTACTCTCGTAATTGTATGACTTTATTCTCGTTATGTTACGATTTCATTCTTGTAATATTATGTCGCAACGCAGGAAAGACCAAGGAGATGGTGGTGGACTTCAGACGCCGTCCCACCGTCCCTACCCCAGTGAACATCCAGGGAAAGGACATTGAGAGGGTGGACACTTACAAGTACCTGGGTGTTCATCTCAACAACAAACTGGACTGGACTCACAACACGATTTTAATTGAAAGCTGATTAACAGGCTTTTGGTCTACTGCAATCATTATAATCAGCTGTGCTAAAGCAGGGAAACCTCTAAAACCTGCAGTGACAGCGGCCTCGAGGACCCAGGTTGGGGACATGCCTGTTCTTAAAGACTTACTACTTCCTGGTTTGTGGGAACTTCAGTGAAAGAATACACCTCGTATAACCGCATCCTTTTCTTCCCGCTGCTGTCAGACTGTACAACCAACAATGCTAGCTCCATTATCAACCATATGTCCACCGTCATTTTTACCTGTTATTAGATATCTACTGTATACATCACCCATACCTATTTAAATCTGCAATAAAATACAACCTTCATTACAGAACTTTACTGTTGTAATTTATACCAGTAAGCTTTATTGTCTGTATATGCTTATGATTTTATCCTTGTAATATTACAAACTTTACCTCTTAATGCTGCAACTTTTTTCTCATGATAGATGACTTTCGCCTGGCACCAATTTGACTTTATACCCCAAGTACTAAAAAGTAACACCCTCAGCCTGCCCTAATAGTCCATCATAGTGTCGGTGTTTTCACACCATTGACTTTTTTGCTTTGATATCAGCTTTTAAGCCCTTTCTCCAACATTACCATATATAAGGTGATGCTGCAGCCTCTGATAGTCCTTATATGTCCACATAAGAATGTCCATTTGGTTGACTTACAGAAAGTGAACAGATTGCAAAATGAAGAGATATAACAGTTATTTAAACAATAAAATAAAATGAAAGGAATTAATCAACACATTCATCCATCCATCCAATCCATCTGAAAATAAGTTTTCAGGTGAGATAATCTGCATGTTAAGCTGCTTTATAGATAACATAGATAAAAAATATAGATGCTCAATAAAATACCGCAACAATGGCAGGCAGATAAATCAATGTTATAGAAACAGAGAACCTTCCCCTCTTGTTTAGAAGAATTCTTGTACCAATGGGAATTTTGGTGATAAAATTATAAACACACAAATACTTAATCCTAAAACTGTATTAAAAATGATTACTTTTTCTATATTGTTTAACAAAGAGATAAAAAAAAGCTAATATAATTCACATATTCTTAATTGAAATGGAAGTACATACAGTGAGGGAAAAGTATTTGAACACCCTGCTATTTTGTAAGTTCTTCCACTTAGAAATCATGGACGGTCTGAAATTATCATCATAGGTGCAGAGACATAATATGAAAAATAAAATCAGGATTCACAATAAATTATTTTTTACTATTTATTTGTGTGATACAACCAAGAAATGGCAAGATAATTATGCTATATTCAGTAGATGAAAGAAGGAAATTTAGAAACCCCCTTTATATGGAATTTAAATGACAGATCCTGATCAAAATAACAATTGTTCTAAAGATCTAATTTCAATTCCTGTTTCTTTTACATTCAGAAGCAGAAAGAGTCATCCAGGTTTTTTATGTCTTCAAGCCAAGCCTGTAGTCTATATAATTGGTTAGTTTCATCAGGATTTCTAGGCAGATGAAGGTGAATATCATCAGCATAACACTGGAAATAAAAGCCATGCTGTCCGACATCGTTTTGGCAAACAGACAAAACCAGCACTAATTTTAGTGACATCAAATTGGCATAACCAGGTGTCATTACCGCCATTGTACCCCACCTTTTGCCCATAGACCCTGACAGATTAGGCGGGATAAAATGGATGGATGTCAGAATCAATGATCCATCATCTGTCATGATCATGCAGTTGAAGCTGTACACCTGTCTGTTACTCACATTATGCTAGAGAAAATAGAAACAGCCTAACCTCTAAATGTTACCTATTGGACTGGTCCTGTTGACTTTATAGAGCAAAGATATAAAATAGGTCTATGGCAGAAACTGCTGAGTTGGAACTATCATCAGAACAGAGGCACAGAATATTTGGTTATGCTTTCTATTGCTATTGCAACTTCAAGAACTAGCAGCAGCCAAACTTTTTTAGGGGGAATATGGGTCTGGGGTTACTTTGTAAGAGAAATTAAACCCGTCGAAAAAGTTAAGTAGCGATAACGTTAATCTTGTGTATTTTGTTACATACAGCTCCCTTGGCGGGCATGACCTCTACACACAACAATTATGATATTGATTTTATGATGAGAGGAAAAGATAAGGTTGAGCTCTGCTATTACTAAGGAAATTAAGTGTTAGATGAATGATTTGGATGGTGATATTGTAGTGATTCATTTGCCCAGGGTTGGGCAACTGCAGTCCTCGGAGGGCTGGTATGCTGCAAATTTTACTATATACTTTACTATATACTTGGTGCTGAATCTAGTAATTAGATGATAACAGTAACAGGACTCTGGAGAAATTGATTGCATTCTGAGTAGGTAATTTAGCCATTTGATTCAGGTGTGTTGGACCATGAACAAATCTAAATGTTGCAGGATACCAGGCCTCGAGGACTGCAGCTCTCAGCCCATGTTTCAGAATATTGCCTAAGCTGTGTAGCTTCATGACTTGAGATCCTAAAGGAGGACATGATGCAGACAAGCTACAGCATCATCTGTGCCCTTTAGCCTTGTGGGCAAAATGTATGGGTCCAGCTGTGAGATGACAGCTGGCAGAATGCTGTCTGATGGGATGCATCAAAACAAAACAAATTTAGAAACAGCAGATATAAACTGTTAACATATTCCCTGAGAGTTTAATTGAGACTGCAGCCTTGATTGTCAAGGATGTGTCTTCAACTTCAGAGACGTCTGTTGTCAGAAATGCAAAGTGTTTTCCAGGGTTTTTCTTGTGTGTTTTGTTAAATTCATATTACTTCATAGCTTTGAAGGTCATTAACATGCTTAATGGCACTTTGAGGATTTAGAAATCATCTTAAGCATTTGAACTTTTGTATAGGACAAGGATGAGTCAGTTTGTAATTGCATGTGGGATGGCGTGATGGAAATTATAGACAACACTGACATTTTCATCTAAGCTCCAGATTTATTCACAAGGTCTGTCATGATGTGATGGTTTTTCCTCTCGATTTTGATCAATTAGAAATGGAAGGACATGAAAATAAAGACATTGTGAAAAAGTGGAAAGAAGACAAATGTGGATACAAATTGGATTTGATTCTGCCAGCGGCAGGAAAGATTTTTGATCAAGGAAATTATACAATTACATGTATCAAAATAAAGAACAAAGGAAAAAAGATTTAGCTAGAAACTAAATGAGTAAGAATTATTCTCTTAACATTATGATCTCCAGAAACTCCTAGATCATAAGCTATATTCGGAAAACCCTACTTGAAAAACAAAAAAACAACAAAAAAACAAATGTCTATGCGGAGGAAATCTCCACCCTTATACATTCTAAATATTTGTCTAAAGTTGCTCTAATCATTGTTTTAAATATACTTTTACAATGCTCCATTACATAATGGCAGATGAGCCAGTTAAAGATTATAACCAGCTGTAAAAGATTCAACATTTGATTCTGTTGCAACAGGAGAATACCACACAAACGTATCAATGTTTATATTAAAGCTTTGTCTCAAACAAAAGAAACACTGAACAATTGGTGTTTGTTTTAGCCTTGCTGTTAAGAAGCAAACGCCATCATGAAGAGCAAGGATAGAAAAGTGATTCCAGGACGTTTATTTGGATGTGTACATCTTGTTAATTTGCATTTAAATTGCTTTTAGATAAACTCAGAACTTCTAAGGTCTCAGCAACCAGCCTACACAGCCAATTTGGAGGTCCGTGCACTTTTTCCTACCTTGAAACCACATTCTAAAGGGAATAGAGCTATGTTCTAATAGGTGCAGGGCCCTGATTTGATGCTAACGCAATAATAAACCAGCAAATGTTTATTGAAAAATGTAGTTTGTTGTTTAGTCTTTGAAAATTTCACAACTATCATGATCCATCTCTTTTTTTCCCCCCACCGGGCATACCTCAGAAACTGTTTTATTTTTTTATTTAAAGACGTGGTCTGCTTTTGTACCAGTATGAAGGGGACCTATGGATGTTGAAACATTGAGAAGAAATTACAGTAGTTTATTTAAGTACGCAAATAAATGAATTTTTGTGATTATTAGGTTACATGTTCTCAAACTGCATTTGAAATTTAGACATAACTGCTTAACGAAATGTAATTTACCCATTTAAGCAGATAATCCTCCTACAGAGTTGAATCATTTTGTTGTAGCTGGCAAGCAGGATTTCCTTTTAGAAACTTAATAAATACCTTAAATAAAAAAAAAAAAAAGTGTGGAAAAAAACTTTCTTTATTGCACATGGCTTAAAACTAGTGGTGTGAAAAGCCACGATAACTTAAATCCACCCGAACTGGATTATCAAATACTCTAAATTCTGAGGTATTTGGGTCACAGTGATGAATTATTTTAGTGAGCAAAGACATTGCCATGACTAAGATATCAAATAACATGCTCTTACCTTTACTCTTTGATAAACCCAAGTTAGAGAGAGCTGTAGTTGTTGAATGTCAGACATAAAGCCCTAACTTTCACCTTTTAAATCATTCCTTACCATTAAAGTACTATATACTTTTTTTTTATTTCCCATAACATACATGCAGCATTTCTAGAATACAAAACCAAGTCACTGAAGCTCTTCTGTGAAGTATTATTTGTAAAAAAAAAAAGATTATATACCATATATGCACAACATAAATATAAACCCCCAAGCATCACAAAAGAGTAGTTTGATGTCAGATCAGTAACTATGGAGCCCTAGGGAAACAGGGATACTACATCCTGCCAAGAGCTCCAACCACTTATTCACCTGGAGTACAAAACAGTGATCAATTCATAGCACAGGAAAACATCTAACTTAGTTGTGTAATATGCAGGGTATTTGTCTTGTTTAATATTATCTTCTAGCCAATGAAGTGTAATGATACAGTACATATAACAATCTGCTGAATGATAAAAACATACCTTACAAAATTTGTTTGTTGATTATTAGTCCTTCCCTTTAGTTGTTTCTCAGCATTTGATTATTTACTTTCATTCTTCTTCAACATCTCAGAAGCAGGTTTACTAAATTGTTTAAATAGGAAAACATGTCACTTGAGAAGAATTTTTGTCCTCTTATGTTGGACAAATAACAGATGGGAAACTACAGTAACTCATGAGGAACTAATTGGCATTAAGAACAGGTACAAACCAACACCTGGCAATACTTTATACAGAGCCTCTTGTGAATTTACATTCAGTTGTTAGAGACAGATATAGAAACTCGGTCATATATAAGAAGGGATGTGAAATGCCTTGTTTACTGTTTTGTGCGGGCCAAAAATGTTCTTTTAAATTCCATCCAGTGTTTTCTGTTACCTTATTTGGATGTGGTGTTGATTCTGTGCAACTGTCAGAGTCTGGAGCCCCAGATAACTGTCCTAGAAGGCGTAGCTGTGGGATAAATACATGAGAAAAGCTAAGATCTCGGCCTGTGCTGTTTATCAGAGCAGTGGTCAGGACGGATCAAAAAAGGTAGTTGCTCATCTGCAATTTGTGCTGATATCAAAGATTTTGTTAAACATAACTGGAATAAATAATTCTGGCTCATGTCGCTTCTGGTGAATAATAAAAGATGATGAAGATGGAAATTACCTGTTCTTCCATCCAACCATCATGCCTCCTGATGCCATCTAGCGGTGTAGAAGACTAAAGGAGATTAAAGAAGAAGGAGTCTCCCCAGCTCCAACAGGTGCAGCATATTTAGATTCATTAGGAGACTGATTATCTTTTATATTAAGTTCTGAATGACAGTTATTGCCTGAATAAGCGTATTCACATACAACTTTAATTGTACTTTTTATTCAATCAAAAAATCCAATTGCGAAAGTTATTTACAAAATGAGTTGAATATAAATTTGCAGACATTTGAAACAGTCATTTTAAAACTGTCAACTGTTGATTCTGCTTCAATCTGCCATCAATATTTTCAAGCCTTTTTAAATAAATACTTGGGTCTGGCTGAATTCTGAGTTCTCAGGTCTTAAAAATTACAGCCAAACAAAAATAAAAGATTTTCCAGATTTCCTGGCTGTAAATGTCTTTAAAAACTAAAAAATTACAGATTATATCTAAAAAAATATGGCATTTTCTTTAAAAAAAAAAAAAAAAAAAAAAAAAAAAAAAAAAAAAAAAAAAAAAACAAAAAAAAAAAAAAATAAAAAAATAAAAATTAAAAAAAAAAAAAAAAAAAAAAAAAAAAAAAAAGAAAAAAAAAAAGGAAATATCAGTGTAGGCACTAAATGAAACGCAAATCTGGACAAAAATTTGACTTCACTCTGATGACCCCCAGTTAACATTTGCAAAACTGATAAACGTATCAATTAAAATCGAGCCAGCTGAATCTAGCTAGTAATATTTAAGCTTATAAATGTTGATACTTTCTTTGAAATTCTGCATTTTCTATATACAGTAGGCTAATGGTTGCCATTTTCTTTTATTTTTTTTACATTTTGAGAAACTCTGTAGTCATCTGACCTGGTTGAAAACCGATGTAAATGAAAAGGGAAAATAATAACAGTGGATTAAGAGGCATTTAAAAAACGAATTAACACAATGTCATGCTATCATTGTGAACCAGCTTGGCTAAAAAGTTTTTTCGTCTTTTTTTTAGAGATATTTTTTTAACACAGTCTACATCCCTTAGTCTGTTACTCAAAATGTTGTGATCTACAATGTAATGTGTAGTTTTAAGATATCAGAGAACCATTACAGGTGATGCTAAGGACTCAGGTCATATCACCATAAATGACACCAGAAACTAAAACAATTTTTGGACAGAAGCTCATGAAAGTCAGTCTCAGATTTGCCAGAGTTGTCATGTTTTCCATACAATGAGCTATCCTACAAGTCTTATTAAGAAGCTTTGAAATACTTGTTAGGTTGACTATTAGGTTATTTGGCTTCTCTAAATTGTCCTTAGCTGTGAGTGTGTGCGTGAATGGTTGTTTTTCACCCCTCACGACCCCACTTGGGATAAGAGTGAAAGAAAATGGATAGATGGATGGATGAATGAAATACTTGGTTTGTACGTAAGGTTTGCATCTAAATTGTCCTCAATGAAACAACTATGCGCAAACTACAGTGAAAGAAAAGGGAAACCCCAAGTCACTTGGTTATAAACATTAGGTGCAGGGCTTCCAAAGGAAAAAAAAACAACCATAAAATGTTTATCTCTAAACACAGCAGGGAGCACCAATCGGCAATTTCAGGCAGGGCTAAAAAAAACTCTCTTGACCTCCGACATCAAGCACTTTCTCTCAGACAGGTCATAAAGGCTAAAACTTTTTGAGGCAAAAAGGTTTACCTGTCAAAATTTTATCTTTCATTGTTGGAAGTTCAACCTCTGAATCTGAGTGTATCGTAGAGAAGCAAAGGAAAAAGGTTTTATTCAAGGGAGAAAAAAACAGCTTTGCTTTGCACTACAGAAAGCATAAATATCATGCACTGATGCAATTTCTTTATAAATTACACTATATAATCATCTGAGAAAATGTGTGAGTTTTGCCACTGGATAAATACTGCCTTACTCGTCAATAAAAGAAGAAAAAGTCAAAAATGTTACTATAATATTATAAACATAAAACTGAAAACGAAATAAGAAGTCTTTGAATGATTGGTTTTCCTTGCTGCAGAGTTAAGTACCGAAGCCAAAAAATGGTTTTAGCTGTCAAAATTCACTTTAAAGAAAGACATATGGTATTTTATAGCAAATAGTGTATATTTAGTATAAGGATCCCTTATAAAGGTTATTTTGGGTTCCATCTCTGCAAGGGGTCCTGGGAATTCATGCAAGCACAGACCTAGGGTCAGAAGTTATTAAATCATAAAACCTGTATAAGTAATGTAGTAATTTTTGAGTCAAACTACTACATTGCATTTGTCAAAATCATTTATTAATGTATTCCCTTTAAAAATCTATATTATTACACTAAAACTGAATAATAAACCACTTATTCTCAAAAGGAATTATCGTATTAAATGTTGCCAAATCTCAGGTAGGAAGGTCAATAAGGTAATTCAGCAGAAGATGGATTGATAACTGATATGAGGCAGAAATATGAAACGTGTATAACCAGAGCTATCACTGAAGCAGCATTTACCGTTGTTATGCCATAAGCAATGATATTAACTTCAGACATTGCTGAAGCAAAAATACTGTGCTCTCATAACTGTTAAACACCTGGCTCAACACATGAAGACTAACACCAAAGGCTAAAGAACACTCGTTTGAGGACAACAGCATCCATATTCTGGACAAGGAAGATATATATATCTATATAAATATATATAGATATATATATAAACATATTTTGGAAATGGCCGACACAAAATATAAAGATGCTGGAAATACAAAGTTACTTATAAAGCGGATCTCTCTGAAACATTTCCTCATCTTCCTCCTCAAAATGCAAGCTGCCCTCTGAGGACTCTGGTCTACCAAATTTCCTCCAAAGCCTCCCAATGTGCCATTTTTTTCTGTATCATAGTTATATTTGATTTCCATGAAAGAAAGAACAAAAAAAGAAACAACAAGGCTTGCTTTCTCTTAGAATTGATAAAATACTATACAGGTGAAGGCCTTTTTACCATTTTAATGTTGCCCTTCCACTATTGGCCATGTCAATCTAGACTTTTTAGGTTAAAACTAATAAAATCCTATTTTAAGATATGTCTCTAATTCAGAAAATTGAAATTGAAACCCTCATGATCACACTCTATAGCAAATATGGCACTATAACTTAGTCTAAACAACTACGTCTCTTGTAAAGAACATTTAATGCATATTATATTTTTATGATCTCAACTGCGCAGGATGTTTATCTCCACTTAGCTAGTTAAACCTTTAAAAAATAACATGAAGGATAAGTATTGCTATCCTCCATATTATGATCAAGTGAAGTCAGGTCAGCTGTGTTCTCTTTCAAGCTCAGAACTCTTAAGACTCTGTTGAACTATTGGTTTCAATGCTTTTCCCCTTCAGGATGTTGCCTCTCCTATATAAAAAGCAGATGTTCAAGATGAGTCTTGATAACTCGAGTTTGTGTAATAACTTATTCCTCTGAGCTACTGACTCATATAAATTCAATTTGGTTTCAGCCAAAGTTGTCAACACTAATATTTCTGCATGGAAAGTGCTTCAAAAAAACATCACCTGACCTGCTGAGAAGTTGTAAATCCTCTTCTGATGCATGAAATATATTTTTTACTAGGTGATTGGAAAATACAACACAGACTCTTAGTCCACTTCAGCATAGAGTACTTTATTTTTTTCACAGAATTATTTAGATTATTTATCTCTTCACCACCACACACTAATTATCCATCCGAGATTGTGACAGGGCACACATGATGATTTTAGTACAGCAAAAGCCTGTTTAATCAGCCATCAATGGAAATCAATTTTGCTGAGGCAGGGAAACCTCTAAAACCTAAAGGATGGCGGCTCTTGAGCACGACTTTGGGCAGCCCTGCTCTAGAAGGAGGATAAGTATTGAATTGGAATCTTCTCTAAGTAGAAGGCTTATCCGTCTTTTGTACAAGCTAAAGTGGTATGGAGTCCTACAGTATGGGTATGTTTACACCCTATGCGGTGGCTTCACACTCAGCAGTGACCGGCTGTGTTGTAGGTCTTGGCAGGAGGGAGCCAGCAGAACCACATCATCCACAAAAAGCAGGAATGAGATTTGATGGTCCCTTTATCAGGTCCCCTCCAGCCTCAAGGCAGAACTTGTACACACTCAAAGTCTTACCACCATTGAGTTTGAACACCTGGGTGACTTCAGCCTGGGTGATGAAAGATTATGACCCGGAGCACCCAGTCTCTTCCTCCACTACGCAAGACATGTCAGCAAGTCTGAAGAAATCCTAAGTATTTGTTTCACTATCCACTGTTCTGCTATATCTTTAGTTTATCTCATAAATGATTTTAAAAATATAGATTATTTATTTGCTTATTTAATCAGTAATTAATTCAGTTTGCATAATAAATTGTTAAAATCTAATGATATGCTAACATTTTTTAGTCTGATTATATGATAAAGAAATGTGCCCTTCATCATTTGAAAAGCTGCTCAAGATACATCAGAATACTCTGGTTTGTAAGGTTATTCAGTCAATGGTTTGCCATTTATAAGTTCAATCAACTTTGGATGAATTCATTGATCGATAATTTGCATTGCTTAAAACTGACCATGTCTGCATCCAAGTGAAGAATAAATATAGAAACAGACAGAGGTCCTAAAACTAAGAAACCAATGAACATGTTGAAAGGTCTAAAACCTCAAGCCATACTTGTTGCACCAATAAAATACTTCATTAATTAATGTTATTTTAAAAAGGTAGAAAAAGCTGCCTTATTCTAATTAGTGAGTTTGGTTCATTAATTCCCTAAAGCAATCTAAAATCTGATTTGAGAAGTGCTTCTCTACATTGCTGTGCAATTAAGCACGGCTGTACACCGAGTTTACCTTGATTAAATCATCTGTAAATGCCAAATGACTACTACAAAGTGCCACAGACCAACTACCTTTTCGTTTAAATAGAGCCTTGATGGGGCAGTAGGAGGGAAACACATTTCTCACTTATTCGTATGTGGAAGTGGGTGTGACAAATTCACCTCAGCATTTGAATCAGGCTGTCTCCTTCGCTTCAGGGAGGCTTCAGTCTTATTTAACTTGTAGCTGGAAAATTGTGTGGCTGTTCCATGTTTAATTAGTTTGACAGAAGGTATGAGACCGACCTCTAAATCTGGAAATATTGCCTGATTGCCATCTTGGCTCCTAATATTGCAGAAAAATAATACAAGAAACAGTTAATAAGAGCTGTGGTTAAGGCCCTAGCAGAACCGATTTCCATGCTTTCCTTGCTTTTGGCCACAGCATGCGAGTTATTTCAGCAAGCAGAATTGGGTTTGATTGTGCACACATAAGGTTGCGCAGATATAATGGAGTTTTCCCGTAGTAAAAATAAAAATATTATTTTATTCAAAGATGTGCTCACAGTATCTGAGCCCCCACGCTTATGTTGGTAAGTATATACAAAAAAACTAATTTATTTTCTCAAAATGCCAACAATTGCATGGACCCAAAGAGGGAATGAAGAGGTTATAGGATGTTACATCTCTTTCACAAGTAAAATGAACTCCTCAACAACCAGTCTTCTTTCTTGTAAGGAAAATCTTGGCCTTTTTCTTTTTTATGGTACTTTCATTTTAATTGCGAAAGACAGAGCATTAATCAAAACCAGCGGAAGCAACAAAAAAAAGATCAGATGCAAGTTTAAAATACCATAGATTAAAATAAC
>JAGKQL010002795.1:0-29920 GCA_018398635.1 Cyprinodon brontotheroides | reverse complement strand
CAGCTGCTGAAAGCGAGGCAGAGTGTGCTAGCAGATGAGGAAGTGGAACTCTGGAAGTCCGCCGTCGTCAGCGGTGTCTCTGGATGGATTGTACGGTCGCCGCCATTTCGTAGGCCGGATCTCACTGAACTCTGTGTTAAGCTGCAGTCCCGGTTAGAAGCGATGCCGAAGTACAGGGCCACGCACAGTAGGCGTCTGCACATCGGACCTGCCTCGGAGGGAATGCTGCCAGTTACCTCCAACCCCGAGGAAGCAAACGGACCGTTCACGGAGTTTTAATTTTTAGAAACGCATGTGTTTGGATACGCGTTGTATATAGTTGTGTTTGTTTTAATAAAGCTCTTTCTTTGCATAAACAGCTTCCTGCAAATGTTCATTTCCTGTATAAATTCATTCATGTCCTTGATGGTAGCCTAATAATTGTGTAGTAGTGTAGGATAACATAAATACACAGCATATGAATGAATAAATATATGAATGAATAAATATATGAATGAATAAATATATGAATGAATAAATATATGAATGAATAAATATATATATATATTGAATGAATAAATATATATATATATATGAATAAATATATATATGTAAATATATATATATGCCAACCAATCACGAGCGACTTTACTTGTTTAAAAAGAAGTGGTTCCGTCCAATACTCAGTAAGAAAATTAAAGCCTGGCGTGGCCACGTGTGGTTTTGCTGCCAATCACGAGCGATTTCATTTGTTTGAGAATAGTGGTTTCAGCCAATACTGAGAAGGTTATTCAAGCCAGACCTGGCCAGCCGCGCGGGTTTGCTGCATTCATATGCTAATTAGGGCCATTAGTACAGCTGATCGCTCTCCACATACGTCATGGTACGTTTCCGACAATTTGTGGCACGACAAACGCGGACAAGCACGGGTTGCAAATTGTCATAGAAAACTGCTATGTATGACCACACCACTACTACCTAGTGCCCAACACTGCATTAAATGAGTGGTACAACCATTTTAATCTGGTAAAAGTAAATGGAAATATGATAATATTTTGGGGAGATTTTGAGCAGTGTATATAAGCAGTGTATAAATCTAAGTAAGGATTTGGCACATCTAAACATAGAGTCCCAAAACATACCAAAACTGATTTTTTTTCCATTTTTATTATGAACAGGAAATTGAGAAAAATCAAAATACCAATTTCTTACAAAAAGTCAAAGAAATACATATTTTTCAAATTTTGTTGTCTTTTGGAAATGCATTTATTGCTTAGCCTATACAGGAATAGGCAAATGAACAAAGGTGTCCAAATGTTTTTAGACAATGCAAACCCCAGCATCAATTCATTAGTCTGTTTTTCTTACAATTGTTTTTTTTAATGAGTCTTTTCAAAGTAACACAAGATGTGAACTAGTCAACAAGTTCACAGTTAATTAGACACACAGCATGTCACAGTTTTGTTTAATGACTTAAAAAGAAAACTGCTACGGACAATTTGAAGAAAATACACTTTGTTTACCCTATTTGTCTAATCTATTACTATCATTGATTATGGACCAAAGATTATTTTTCTTTTCAAGACCATGAACAAATTATGCACAAACACAAATCTTCATGACCTAGACATGTCTCTGCCTGCCAGAGCCTGTCTGTCATTATCAGCTTTGATAATGTCTAATAGTGTCCTCAACAAAGAGCCCTTCCAGGATGAGTTTGTTTCCCCGGCTGTCTCGAGCTCATTGGCTGGGACCTCTACTTCTAATCACCTTTCATTACAGCTCTCTGATCCCCAGCTTCCCTTTGTACACTGCACTTCATCGTCTTTATTTTCCACTCTAATTGCATGTGAAAGATGCCCCCTTTGATTCTGCCTGCATGCCAAAGTGCTATCAGGGAGAGAGTGTCGAAAAGTGTCATGCATGTCTGTCTGCTAGGGGGATGAGGGAACTGCATATTCACCTGCTGAGGACAAACCAGTTTCTCCCCCCTAAGATATGATGCATCTATCACCAGCTCAGAGGATATCAGAGCTATCTGTCAACATAATAGCAAAGGGTAGAGGAGGGGGAAATCAGGATTGGAGACGGGAGGGGTGGAACGGAAAAAAACATGCTTTGATTGGGCTCTTATAGGAAAGTCATCAGATCTATGTGTGTTTCATTTTCTGAACAACCTGACCTCGATGCACCCGTATTGTCAACTGTAGCTTGTTTTAACCCATTCTTCCATGTTTCTTGTCAGAAAATTCAAAAGAAAAATATACAATGACTTCTTTCCTGTACCCTTTTTGTCTTTTCTTTTTCTCTCAAATGCCATCATTTGTTGCTGTTGTGAAGAGGTTGTGTACCTACCATGTTAGGGCTGCTCATTGTCAGTGTGTAACCTTTTCAATATGATATCTCCAAGACCTTTATTGGTCACTGTGTGGTTCAAAGAGACTTGTGTTCTGTATCTTTTTTAAATATCACTGTTTCATATACAGAATCACAGGAAATACTATTTTTGTATTAATCTTTATGACAAATTGTTGTTAACTCTCTTCATATGTTCAATGTTACAGTGCTATACAAACCTAATTATACTCTACAGCGTTAAATGCAAATACATTTTAATAGCATGTAGAACAAAGAGTAACTATAAGTTAAATACAACTATGGATCAGAAAATTGGAGCTATTGTTGGATTAATCATTTTCAATTTTCAAACGTAATGCATTCGTATCCAACCCAACTTACTCAATATTGTGTAAAACTGTCTTTAAATAAAAATACAGGGGCAATTCTTAAAAATAATGTTGCTACCAACTTTGCAGATTTACTGTAGCTGGAAACATTTTCTTTTTGCAGATTCTTGGTAGGATTTTGGTTTGGGGTTTAGCAGGTGTATTCCAACATATGTATGTTTTGACAAACCATTCCATTGTAGCCCTAATAGTAATCTCAAGTATTTGTAGCCAGTAACAGACGTTTCTTTCAGGATTACCATGTGTTTATCTCATGATCTTGGCACTGATGTCTGGTCTGATTACTTATTTCTATCACCTGCTTATCTCTGCCCAGTTCTCATTACTGCTAATCTGATCCACCTGATTCAGTCTCTATTTAACCAGCCTTCAACCAGTCATCAGCACCAGATTTTGCAAGCCTTTTGTGAAAGTTCTCTAGCATTCCTGTTTTTAAAATGTCTCATCCTAACCTGTTCTGACCCTTGATCTCTGAGGCTGCCTGTCCCAGTTCGGATCTATTTGCCTGACCTGTCGTCTGACTCATGCCGGATCTCTCCCTTTCTGTGTACCGTACCAGCAAATAGTACCCAACCCCGTCCTGGATTCTCCCTTGGGACCTCATTGGATCTCTGATCTCCCTGCTCTGACAACTGAACACAGCACCGACATCGGCTTTGGCTACACCCTCTGGAGGATCCTGCCTTCCTCCATCTGCTCAGTTCTGATCTCCTGCCTGTCCTCCGACCTCTGATACATCAGCGTCTAGGACTCTCTTTGCGGCACCCAACGCGTCGTGTTAGCAGCCAAGCAGCTGGAAACAGCTTCACCCTCTGCGCTCGAACTGATCTTTAAGACCAGATTAATGACTCACACGTTTGTTATCATCCACCTCCAGAAATACTTGGTCAATACTGGGTAACCTGTTGTCTCCTCCTGCAAGGGTTTCTACCTTAAGACGCTGACATTTAAAAAAAAATATTAGTTTGTCCGCCTGGATCCTATTGTTCTTAGTCCTGACAGTTTACCTCAACAGCTTCTCTTTCAGTGCTCAAGAAATGCATCCTAGCAGCACAATGGCATAAAAATAGTCCATAATTGGGATTGTGTGCTAAGGTGTGTGAAAAGAAGTATTTCACCAGACATAGCTTTAGGTTGGCAGGCAAAAATGTTCAATGTGCCAATCGAAAAAGGGTATCGATGACCAGATAGGAGTTCCTTCCCCAAGTGGATGCTTGTAAGTATGACAAGGTCTTGGGTAGGATAGAGTGAGGAGAAAGACAAACTAGTGCAGCTGCAAAAGTAATGTGGATGTTTCACTTATTTGTTGTCGTAAAGAGAGAGCTGAGCAGAAATGCCAAGCTACTGATGTACTATTTGTTCAACATTCCTTGCCTCACCAATGAGCTTGGAATTTTGGTCATGACTGAAAGAACTATATCTTTGTTAAAGGCGACTGAAACGTCTTGCAGTCTGGCAGGCATTTACTTAAAGATAGGGTGGGGATTTCTGACATTTTGAGAACAGTCAATCGAGGTTGCCCTGGCATCTGTTTCAAATGCCCCCAGAACAAATAGAAGACAATGAGTAGATTTACTTATTTTCATTTAACCCTTTTCATCAATTTACAATACACAAAATCCAAATAAAAGGTACACACGATTTTGGTTACAACAAAAAGTTCGAAGTCTATTAATAGTATTTTCAATGTGAGGTTGTGTTCCTGGGATGAGCAGAATGGAAGTCACAGAGGAGACTTCCATTGACTGACAGAATCTAATCAAGGGTTGTCCTTACGTGGTTAAACTGATTTAAGCTAGAAAGCACCAGTCACTCGACAAAAAAATATGCAAAGAGACAAGGAAAAAAAGGGAAATAGTGAGCAAGGATTATGAGAGGGTATGGAAAGGTATCACACATCCATTTCTGACTGAAATGGAAGAATACTTCCGGCTCCAATTTCATCATATGTCAAGAGTAAGCTGCAGAAAGATAAATGAGCTCTCCAGTACAGGGAAGAAACAGATTCTTCATGCAGTATGCCACTATTTACTGACATTAAGAATGATAATATCAATCAGCAAGCTGTCGGCAACCCAAGTGGGCCATGAGGAGAACAAAGACTCCACTGTCTTTCCTTTGATACGTTTACAAGGAGATGTTGATGTACCTGCCATTCAGGTGCAAATAATGTCATCACCGCAGGCCTAGATCAGGCTTTGCTGCTCCACCTTTGAGATGAGGTAAAATTGCCCTGAGCCCTTTCCCAAAGCTTAAAAAAATAAACCTGACGGGTTAATGAGCTAGCAATCACCACAACAAGAGGAGCAGCAGAGCACCAACATGTCTGCACACACCATCATCTTGTGAAATATAGCTGTGGGTAAGAGAATTGTTTTCTACTTTTAGTGGTGATGAGCAGGAGAAAACACATGGCGACGGCATCAGGAAAGCGTCTCTGTAATTACTTCTGGCCATCTTTCAAACCTTTCTCTCTCAGGAGAGAAATGTGTGACAACATATGACAAGAAAGCCAACAGGCTTTCCATACAGAATAATGGAATCCATCATCACTGAGGCAGACACACCTGTCTGGCTTTGAGAACAATGCCACACTGCCTATTTATTAGGTGCCAGAAAAGTTTATGTTTGTGCTGTGACAGTGACAGCAACTTGATCCTTTTCATTTTTGGAAGGGGGAGCTCAAGCTTTAGGGAAAGGAGGCAGTAGGAGGAGAAAGTCTGACTCATATTTTTTTCCCTCTCTAGGTGCTACACACTAAAATACTGTCATTCTTGAGGAGGTTTTTAATGATATCCTCCAAGATAAAAAAAAAATGCACATAACATTCTTCTGACAATCAAGACCCATCTTAGTATTTTCTTAACTTTAGAGATTTGGAATTATGTAAAAGTAGAGCGTGATGTTTGATTTATTTTGGCTTTCTTCATTTCTGTATCATTTATGAGCATTTATTAGTTAAATAAGTGATTTGTCATTTTATTAGGTATTTCTTGTGGATTAATCCTCTGCTGGTTTTCAAAAAGCTTTTTTTCAGAATTTTGGGTATTCTAGAAAAACTAATAGTGACAGAGATTAGAACAAATTACTAAAAAAATTATTAGCACCATAAGAATAATGGTACTACACTTCATGGTTAGCTGTTAATGATCCAAAAGTTTGCATAAGCTTTATTCCTTTTAGATAAAGTGGAGGATTTTTAAAAAAGAACTGCCTTCTCCACTTTAAAAAAAAAAATGCACATACACAACCCTGTACCTGCTCCCACGAGGGAAGGCCTATTAAACGCGTGCAAGAGCATTTCCTCCCATGCTTGCTCTGTTTAAAAGTTGCTGTTTTCATTGCTCATACAAGCTTACTTTCCAAAAGAAGATTTGCAATTTTTCCACTATGTCAGACTCAACTACGGCAAGTGAAAATGGGGACAAGCAAGTAGGATGGCCTTACGTATACATATTACCAGAGTGATTGACAATTGGGAGGACCGCTTATTTTGATTATCCACCCGGAAAAAGAAAATCCTCCACCATATCTTTAATGCTAAACTAAAGGGTTGTTAGGAAATAGAGGTATTATGTACAGCATTAAAAAATGTTTGTTCTAAGATTGATCAAATCTTATTCAATAGTTATTTAGATTTTTTTTTTTTTTAAATACTAAGGAAGACATGTATAGCTTTTTGGCATTTGGACCACGAAATGATTAAAAATAAATAAAGAGTAAGAGCAGTTTAAACTTGCTCTCAAACAATTTTTACTAAACTGAAGACTGCATATCAGAAAATCTTATTATTAACCTTATTATTTTTAAAACCAAAGAATGTGGAATCTTGATATTGCACAAACAAATTGCAGAATTGTCTCACCTTGTTTGTGTGAACCTAATATTGTGTGTTTTTCTTGGGTTTCATGTCTTGCCAACAGTAGGAACTCAAAAAATGTATTTCACAAAATCAGCCAACAACAATAAATAATAATTATTTCACAAATCAAGATCACAATATTCTTTTATTTATCCTTTTGCAAGCAATTTGATTTGTCTAAATCCTGGACTGTGTGTTTTAACTCAGTCTTGTAGTTACAGATTCAAGGGGACATGGTTTAGAACTTGCAGGCTTCACTATCCAGAACTTACTATTCAAGTTTCAATCAGCTTTGAAAACCATCTCAGTCTCGAATGGGTAGCCTATATTTATTCAGCACTTGTACAGTACAGTCACTTTCTTTATCAGATTCTTGTGATAAAACAAATGTTTCACATTAACAACTTTTGGAGGATAATTCATTTTGTTACCATCCTTGTCTGCTTCCATGAACTAATAGCTGCTGTTGCTGCTGTCCCTTTTGTACTATATTACACTTAACAAGCGAGAAATATCACCTTGAGTTCTCTCTGGTTTAACTTCCCACCTAAAGTATATAGTATTTCAGGTGTTACACTTTTTGAAGCGAGCTCGAATTTCAGGCGGCTCATCTAAGTGGTGTTCACTCCAGTGGAAATAGAAAAAATAATAATTGAACTTTATTAATCTCACATTGGAAAAATTTACCTCTGCATTTAACCCATCCCTTGGGAAGCAGTAGGCTGTATTGTGTGGCAGCCTACTGCTGACTCTGAGGAGCAGGGGTGGGGTTAAGGGGTTTTGCTCAGGGAACCAGGCTGTGGGGATTGAGCGCGGTGCTTGCAACCTTTTAAAGAGTACAAGCATACACTGCCTAACCACTGGTCCAACCCCGCCCCTAACAAACACAGATGCATACCAAACACAGATCACAAAGAACAATTGTATGGTCTAGAGGGGGCCTAATATAATCTTTAATAAGTTGAAAAAAAACTTTCTGTAGAAAAATTACATTGTTGTTGAAGTACTATTTCCTCCAGATATTTAGAGATGAAACACAACTAAGTAGGAAAGCACCATCTGTTGCATCTCCTTTGGCACAACCTAACAAATCAGTGAGAATCCCTGGTCAGCAAGCTCTGCTCACCAGTTTATATTGTTTCCAAATTAGTGAACTGCTATTTCAGCTGGCTGGTACCTGACATTACCACAACTTTCGAGATAACTGTGGGGATAGGTTGTTGAATGTCAGAAAATATAGTAGTTTCCACAAGTCAGTAAGGAAGTATTCATGCATCCCTCACTCAGTCAAAGACTAACTCTTCAATGGCTGGGGGTCAAGAAGTAATTAGCGTTTTGCAATTGGAGCAGTGTCATTTCAAACCTTTTTGGGCATTTGCATTCACCGGTATGCAGGTCATATTTTAATGACCAAACTGCAGAAATACAGTACATGGTTAGAGGATATGCTGATAATTTACACCACTTTCAAATCCACTTTTTCAAATCAGAAACTCAACTGTAGCTGCAGTTTTTGAAATATTTTTAATACTTCTGTTCTAAGACATACTAAACCTTTTAACTTTAAAATTTTACTTTATTCTATTGTTTACTTTCTGTTATTATTTTCTCCTCATTTGTAGCACTTTTTGTAGCATTTGTAAGAAGTTCTGTATAAATGTTAAGCTATATACTATTTTTAGAAAAATGTTTTGTGTGATTCCCAAATAAATGGCTTAGAAACCATTTACACAAAATATATTTATAATGCTATTTAACTAAAAAAACTGAGCATTAAATGTGTGTATTTAAAACATTTCTTTGTTGTAGGATAAAACATGCAAATTTTTTTCATAATTAATATTTTACAAACATTGGAAACAATAACATATTTCTAGGGTGCAAAATGTTAAAGCACACCCCTGAAATTTAACTAAAATAAAAATGTCCTGCTAATTGTGAATGCTCAGTAGGCACTTCGAGTCTGACTGTAGGCCAGCCACACTGCTAATATCTAATGCATTCCTTATTACCCTACTGCCATTTTAGCAGTTAAATAATTAGGTTTTTCCCTACCACATAACAGAGTGCCATAGTGACAAAACAATGGCAACCAAGGTGAAAGTAGGTTGGCTGCTTCCCACATGATAAATAGACTGAACGAATGATTAATGAGAGGGGCCACTGAGCTGGAGCAGCAATCTAACACACAGACAAAAGCCTCCCTGCAAAAGCTGCCCAGGCACAATCAAAAATTAAAACACAACAAGACAAGACCTGTCATTGGATGAAAACAAGAGCTGAGGTGGAGTGGCAGCAAGCGTGGAAAAACACAAATACATTTCTGAATTTAAAGAGATGACTTATGAAAACTCTTTTAAACACCCTCATGCCTCATCTGGAGGCTATCCTCATTAATATTTTGACAGCTGTATAGCAGGGGTCAGGCAGGGAAGGTTCAAATGAAGAAACTCAATCTTTTGTAATGATGAAGCAACGGAAACTCAGATAAGTTGAGTTATGGGAGGACCCAGCAAAGAGGGTAAGAAATGAATTTACCATGAGAAGGTAGAGTTTTCACCTGCATGCTTGGTTTTAATTAATTAAGGGAAGATGTCAAGTTATACAATAAAAGTTGAAAAAAATAGTGCAATAACGGAAAAAAAACCATGCAAAAATTTTTGTAAATCTGCATATTAATTTCTATCTTTAAACCTTTATGATTTTCTGGGTGAAATTTTGAGCAAAAATACAAGTTAAAATGACTATTTTCATTTTAAATGAACCATTTAAAAAGATGTAACATGTTTATTGTTTACATAAAAATAAATTTGTTTAAATGATGATGTTTTTCTGCCTCTTATCTTTGTTCATTTCACCATTAATTTATGGAAGAAATCCGAACCATATTAAAATTGTCTTCTCTTGCCTGCTTTAATTTATTTTGATGATAGTAATATGGAGCTAGAAGCATAATGATTACTCATGCTCCCTTTACTATTTTAAAATTATCTGTTATTATCTATTAAGATAGGCATGACAAATTAATCAAGGATGACAGTAGGTAGAGCAAATTTCTCTTTTCTTTGGGCGAGTTTTACAAATACACATAGGGGCCCTTATTACACCACAAGTCAACAATTGTGTGAGAATATTTGTAGGTTCTACTTGGCTTCCAGCATGTTTTCAAACAGAATCAACCTCAATTCATACCCCCAATTTTGCTCTGCTCTCTTGGCAGGGCTCTCAATCTATCAGGACATCTCCTTTTAATGCTCTGACAGGGTTATTTGCTCCCATATATGTGTTTTCTCTCCAATACATCATGGCAGGCTTTGTGAGCTGCCAGCCAAAGCTAACTGAGATGTTGATGGTCACCTCTTTGACTAGTTCTTCTTGCCTTTTCCTCTATATTTTCTTTTGAAATTCTATTTAGAAAGCGACTCATTTTCTTGTTGACTCAAAGTGTTGTTTTATATGTGTCAATAATAATCAGCACACCACAACATGAGTCTAGGCAGGTGAAGCAGCAGGTAAATAGGTATTGAACAATTAGTTTGTACATCAGTTTCAGTGGGAAATCTAATGGCCATCTTCGTAGATATAAAGCTTAATAAAACATTGTAGAAACACAAACCCTATACACAATGTGAAAAATTGTATGATGAACATGCTCACTTTTTTTTCTCTAGCTTTGCAACTCTAATAATACTATAGGCCTGTGAAATTTACACCTTATGTCTTTAAAGCCATAGAGAAACGGCTGTTCCAAACTTTGCATTCTCAATTCTCTGAGTGGTGCAAGACTTACATGAGTGAATTAAGTGAATGTGATTAGTGGTTTATCAAGAGGGCCGGATATTGTGGCGGAAGGTTCAATAAGGAAGTTTGATTGTGGCCGGGTGTCGGAAACACCAACCAGTTAGCAACTTAATTTAAGTAGGTTCAAATGGGAAATTACATTGGGGACCAAGTAGCACTTAGCAACGACACTGTCAAAGAACGCTATGGAAAGCTGAAACATTCAAGAGGAGGAGAGTTTTGTGTTGGAGGTCATGGATGAGGCCTCCATCGCCATTTTTTATTCAGAGGAGGAAAGTGGGGACTAAGATGGAAAGGAAGGGCGCCAGGGCGACAGAAGCTCATGTGGTGTAGAAGGCTTAAGTCAAGACATGTTTGAGCGGTTGTTGCGCCAATGCTGCTGGTTCTGTTAGCTCTATGCCTGCTGAAGACACAGATGTCCATCCCCATGAACACTGGACAGAACCTCGATGGGAAAGTAAATTATTCTTATTTCAGATTTCAACCCGTTCATATATATTAGCTCAAACCACATATGAATCAAGATGCTGACCTAAAAAATGTGATTGACAGATGACCGTTGTTATATGATTGGCGGTCAGATTCAGGTGTACAAGCTGACGAGCAATTAACTGACCTGCATAAGATATTGAAAAAAAAATAAACACAGATTTTAAGACAGAATTTCTTTTAAATAGAAATGTTCTAAATTTGGGAGAATATAGTCTGATA
The DNA here is from genome assembly GCA_018398635.1 of Cyprinodon brontotheroides. Taxonomy (NCBI): domain Eukaryota; kingdom Metazoa; phylum Chordata; class Actinopteri; order Cyprinodontiformes; family Cyprinodontidae; genus Cyprinodon; species Cyprinodon brontotheroides. Next base: position 18,820 of record JAGKQL010002795.1, on the reverse strand, counting down.
AAGAGTACATTTATATACATGTTTTAAGCCAGAATGATATGACATTTAAATATAATTTCCCCTCGACTTTTAATGACCCAAGCATTTCAAACATACTAAGAGATAAAACAAATAGGTTTATGAACCTATTTGGTTTTGTATTGAACACATAAAAAAATAATGTTGCACCAAAAGCAAATAAAAGCACCAAAGTTAAGGGGCCATGCACAATTACCAGAATTTTTGTGTGTACAAAGCATATACTTGGATCTCTTGAATTCTTGTTACGGATATGGCTTCTTAAACAACAAAAGCAAATTATTCACGACCACGAGGCCAAGGGAGAAGGCACCATCGAAGGAGAGGTTAGCGATATAAAAAAAGTCAATCACTGGGATAACAATGATATGACAACCCCTAAAAAGACATAGTTAAACCATTGACTCATATCTGTAACCTCGTTTCAAAAAAGGTAAAAAGAAGAAAAAAATCACACTATAATATACATCACAAATATACTGTATGCCAGTCTCTCCTATTCTTTCATTCTTTTCCTTTTGTCTCTGCCGAAGCTTTTCCATTTATTTCCTAACCCCTCGCATCCACGCTAAATTTACCTAGGAGCTAGCGAGTTACTCTAAGTGATAAAAAAAAAAAAAACAACAAAAAAAACTTTGCAATTCAGAAAGAAAAACCCTGGTTGGTTGCACACCTTTAAGATCTAATTTAATGGGGGTGAAACTATGAAACACTAAGGACAATGGCGAGTGTTAAAATGACACAGATAGATATGCTACTCATTATTCTAATGGTATGGGGGCCAAGCAGAGATAGACACACTTACTGAGGGGGGAGTTAACAGATGCTATCCTTCTGCAGCACATTCTGACTTGAAAGTTTGCAAATATGCAACGAAAACTTTTAAACACCACAACTTTAATTAATGACATCTATAACAACTGACAGGTGTTTGCTTTGCAAGGACTCAATCTACTCTCTTTCTGAGAAGCCAATGTCACAGATCTGCCATTTTCATTCGTTGAGATCAGCCTAAGTTTAATACCTTAAATAAACATTTCTTATGGAATCCCAACAAAAAAATTAAATGGAACTATTGTCTTTACTTATCTACCTAATAACAGAAATCTGTAGCTGCCATGAAGCTCTTTATTCGTCATGCTTGGACATTGCTTCTGGTGTCCCTTGGGGGTTATTATTGAGATGAATAATGCTTATTCTCTGCATTAATGACATAAGTTAATTTATGTCTGTTTTGTTTCCAGATTATATAAGTATTTGCTGCACAGATGAGTGCTTACAGCAGCTCTTGGAGCTAAGTGACCGCTTTGACAATAAAACACAGAGTTGAACATTTTAATATATTATAATATTTGCCCTCTCTACAGTAATTTATGGATAAATTACACTGCAAACTTTTCTTAGATTCAGCCTGGAGCCAGCTGGGTGGTAACAAAATATATTAGTTTGAATAACTTCGTACAGCTTGCAACACCTTCCTGAGCAGTGCTTGTCAACAGAGGCTTAAACTACATTATTTTACATTGCAATATTTGTGCTACACCTGTGCATTTCACATATTTTTAGATTTCCAAAAAATGACACCACTAGAAATAACAGTAACACACACACAAACTAAGTGAAACTTAGTGAACTTATAAACTTGACACTTGTAAATGTCGACAGTTTCAGTTTTTGTTTTTTTTTTATCTGCAAGTTAAATAATGAAAATTGAAACTTGGTCTAAAATTAACATATTGGTTAAATTGTCATTTGTTTCTTTGAATTCTTTTTGTTTTCAGCAATTGATGAATCAATGGAGGGACAATATGCTGAAAGACATCAGTTTGGGGTTTGGTGATAAAGGAAGACCAGGAAGAGAAATAACTTGGATACAGGCACTTATAAAGTAGAAGAAAAAAAAAATACTAAGTTGTAATAAAATTTCAGATAGTAGAAGATAAACAAATGAGTATCTCATTATCAAGGTTGATTTCAATTAAAACCTTATACCCTAAGATTATTCCTAGAGTTTACATAACAATATCTCTTCAAAATGATAAAAAAATAAATAATAAAATCACCTGATGATAGGATATGTGTATCCCACAATACAATAAGACGATGCCTAGAAACACTATAGGATGATAACCTAGATTACTCTCAATGTTTATATAGTAATTGCATTCTATTTTTTTTTCTCATTTTAGTCCTTAAAATCTATTGTCTTGTTTTTCTCGGTAGGTGAAACATGGTTACCTTGTAACCTTGCTGAATATATTTTTGTAGATGCACGGATTTACAAATGAACCCTTGAACAAGCCATTTAAAGATTTAGAAAGGCCTAGTTGGATCCATGGGGCCAAATCATACTGAATGTTTGATGGAGAAATGATTGCATACACACAGTTAAAAATATATACGGTATATTTAAACACTTCTCTAACAAGGCAATAAAGATTGGTAAGACTAAATCATGTGGACGGACAGAGCCAAAGTCAGATAACCTAGAACATTTCCAAAACATTTTAGAGCCTAAGGCATTTCGGTGAAAAAATGTAACAAACTCATAATCTGTGGTGTCAAGGAGTACCCATTTGTTACTTAGTGTAGAAGTATAAATACCGCGGTTAAAACACTCTGGTAAAAAGTTGAAGTATCAGCTTGACACTCACTTTACTCAAGCAAAAGTTAAAAAGTATGTGCTTCCAAAAAACTACTTAAAATTATAAAAGTATAAGTAACCTTTAAAAAAAAACATCAGATACCACTATATGAATTGAAAGTGAAATTTTTATACTTTCTCGAAAAGTCTTTGGGAATAGGGCCAAGGATGAGGGAAGTCTTTTTGGTCTCCATCTCCTGATCACGGCCTAAGCCTGTGTCCCACCTTTCAGACATTTTAACACTCTTTCTGAATCGACATTTGTAGCATGGCATAGACAATTCCGCGTTTGCAGTTTGAAGAACACCTGCTTGCTTCTGATGATTTCCCTTAGCTAACTGGTGAGTGTTTCGCGTTCTATGACTCATCCAATGACACTAGTTTTCACTAGATGTTGGATGGCACCAATGATCTGCATTGGATGGCGCACATGGCGTGAAATAAATATAAACAGTAAACCAAAGTCCAGAATAATCAGTAATGTTTGTTTTTTAAAAAATGTAAGGAATAGAAAGTACACCAGATACTTGTGTGAAAATGTAATGAGTAGAAGTCAAAATGCCTAAAAGGGTGTACTTAAATACAGTAAAAATTTGAACTTTGTTGCGAGACACCTCTGCTGCTCATAATGAGTTTATAAGAGTCTATACAACTATAATAACAAATTAACACAAGGAAGCATCCTTGTAAATGATTAGAGAAATTAAAAAAAGCACAATTCATTTTCTTTCAGTTTTATTTTTTTTAAATGGGACCAACATACCTCATACTTGCTTTTCATACATCTGAGCAATCCACACACAAAATGCATAAGAAATAATTCTTATTTGTTTCACTATACTTGGCTTTTCAAGGATAATGTCAAATGATACAAAGGGATTGGTATTTTTTAATAAAACACATTGCAAACCCTGTAAATCAATAGAGAAAAACAGAGAGCATCGGTGAGTATAGCTTTAAGCTAAGTGGAATGCTAGAAGCATAAAGCCTGCCATTGATACCACAATGAAAAATGCATGATTTCAGGGGCAGTCTTTTTTTATCTACAAAGTGAGATCAATAGTGGGAAGGGGTTATGGAATCAAAAGATTGTTTTGCTAGTGCAGTAGTTAACTGACACTCTTAAAACATCTGAACACAATTTGAGGGAACAAAGCAGTTGAAAAAGACATTTGGAGATCAGGTGAACTTCACATCATTGATAAACTTTCTTTTACTTTTATTAAGGTAAAATCAAACAGCAACTGCAAACCAACAAAAAGTCAGAGTTGTTTACGCTGGCAAAAACTATGAAGGATCAGTAAAATGTTTCTTCATTATTTGACTTGAACCACAGAAAATAAAAAATGAAATTCTCAATAGGTAAAAAAAACAAAGACTATTTGTTTTTACAAGAAACCAAACATGCTCTACTTGCATTCCAGATCCTTTAATCATCTAATAAACGCGGCTTTGGAGAAGACAAAGCAGTGATCAAACATATAGATATAAAACTAAAATACTTAAAATAGTACCATTATTAAAATGATACCAATGTCTCTCTTTACATGAAGGCGCGTAAAAGCTACTGAGCACACAGGAGCCGACAAAGGTTTTGAGTCAAAATAAAAGATGAATATTCAGAAAAAAGGCTATTTAAATCTTATTACAGTGCTGTTTATATTGTTATTCATTATTTGTACATAGCAAATACTATTATAAAAAAGCTTGAAAAATAATATTATAGTCAATTAAATCGGTGATTATGTAAGTAACTTTAAACATTGAGCTAATACTTTCCCTCAGTGTTTGTATTATACTAACAGTGTTTTTTATAGGTGCTGTGGGGAACTAATAATCTAACTGTTGGTGTGTATATATATATATATATATATATATATATATATATATATATATATATATATATATATATACTATACTATTATATATATATATATATATATATATATATATATATATATATATATATATATATATATATTTATGTATATGTATAAATAAATGTTAATGTGAGAACACACTAGTTTACAAAGGTCACTGTAAGAAATCAAATGTATAAAAAGCAAGGCTAAAAGATGTGTTTTTTCTAGATGGATATCACATGGAATAAATTTAAGCCAGCAAAGTCCTTCTAGACAGAATAACAAAAAGAAAAAAAAAAAAATTGTAAAAATAGTGCAGGACTAAATGTTTTGCAGTTCCTCTATGTTTGGTGAAAGTAAAAAAGCTGAAACAAAACAGATTAATAAAGAGCAAAAGCAAATGTTTACCCAAATTATAGCTGAATAAATGATTGGGGAAAAAGAACAATATTTCTGTATTTATATGTAAAGATGATTAGAAAATCAATGGCTCCATTTTTCTGTAAAACTTTATACCTGCTGCTGGGAGTAGGAGGGGGTGCAGGTACCTATCTCCAGCGTACCCCACCACTAGAAGCGGCGGAGTACGCCCTGGACAGGTCTCCAGTCCAACGTGGGGCAAAAACAGGGATAAACAGGACAAACAAAATTCACACACACACTCATGTTTTTGGACTGTGGGAAGAAGCGTGGAGAACCCCTACATGCACAGGGAGAACATGCAAACTCCATGCAGAACCCTGTGACTTTTCTTGTTTTGTTCTGACTCAGTTTCATTAAACTTCCGATAAAGTTTAAAGGAAAAAAGGCGTGTAATCATTGTGGAAGCCCAGAGAAGCTAAAAATGTTTGTGAGAAACTTTTACCTAATGTCATTAACATTGATAATAAGGAAAAAAAATTATTTTGCAAAAGGGAAAAAATGTATTTTATTTGGATTAAAGTGTAATCCATCAGGCCTCCCACATGCGGTGAACTGTAAGATACCATGGAAAGTCCAGGAACCACAAAAGGGCGGTTAATGTTTATAAGATGAAAATAAAAGTTTTTACGTTGACGCGATTTCACGTTATACACCGCATACAGCTTGTTTTTAAAAATAGAAGTATAAAAATACTGCAGCAGCGGATGTCCCTAGGGGACTATTGATTACATACATGTTTTGGATGATGGTACCTTAATGATAAGTTATGAACAGTTTAGTTGTGCCTTCAGTCATTTGCCCATAGGTAGACATTACTGGATATAACTAATGGAATATCTTCAGAGCGGCTCCAAATGACAAAAAACTCATATGGGTGAGTAGAACATGATGTTATAACATAAAATCAAGGGCCCAATGTAAAAAAACGAAATGCCCCTTTAACCAAGGAGCATCAGAAATAGACTTAGGCCCAGTCGCATTTCACTCACTTGCACTCATGTTTTGCACATTTACTGTACGTGTAAGGTTAGTGTGTCCTAATAATTTTAAGAGCTAGGGGGAAGTGCACAGACCTCATTTAGACCATGTGAGGTGAGGAGCTGACTTTTGAACGGGGTGGTTTCCCAGAACTCATTCAGTGAAAAGAAAATTCTGCCCAGTTTTTGAAAAAAACTTTTAAGTATATTTTTACAATTAACCAGGCATTTAAAAAATATACAGTATATATTGGGATATCTTAGTTAGACATAAATACAACCGAATTCCTTACTGTTGTGTTAAAACATCAATATTGCAAAATTGCTATTTTTCGTAATACACATTTACATTTTTTTACTTTTTTTTTTTTTTTTTTTTACATAAATTTAGATGATTATTTCTACTTGGTGGGATTAGTTGGAGGTTTATACTATTTGAGGGACTCGATTTAGGCCAGCGTCTCTCGAGCTGTTCCAGGAGGCACTAGCTGTGGCCCTGGGTCTCGGTTGGATCCAACCTGGAGTCCTGGATCCCGCTAGCTGTGATCTTGCTAATTATGTCACCATGACTGTCTATTAATTTAGAATTGCTGTGATACCTTTATCTATCCATGCTGGCTCATGAGTAGGCTTTTTATACGTATGTTTGTTTGTTCCGTATTATGCATATGTTTGGTGAAAAGTTATACATTATAGTAGGATTTCCATGCAAGTTTGTGACTCAGGTTGTGTTTACCTGATATAGGTAGAACACATCACTAAAAGCGTACAGGCTACTTATTACGCCATCTACTGGGCTGGGATGTAATTTACAACTAGTGGTGTCCCATTTCTGAGGGAGAGAAAATCTTCCTTGCACTTCCCTCATGAGTGTACTTCACGGTGGAGAGCGCCCATTGGACTGTTCTCAGAACCAAGTGAGAGAAATGGGACTGGGCCTTAGACTTAGTCAAACTTTATTGTCATTTTGTATACAGAGTGTATACAAAACACAATTTCATTCAGTACAACTCCCAAAGACTTTTTTAAATTCATTAAAGCGCAGCTGTGATCAAATGTAAACATAAGACTGAGATATGATTTACAGTTTTTCGAACATTCAGTGCTTTTTTTCCTTTTTTTTTTTCAACATTCAGCAGTTTAATGGCAGTGGGGAAGAAGCTGTTTTGGAATCTGCTGGACCTGCATCCTTCGAAGGTATGATTTTAAGCAAAAATGTTTTTTTATATAAGTAGTCACAAGCTTATAGTAATTAAACATAAGAATGTTAAAAACACAGTGAAATTGTTAATAATATAACAGCTAACTATAAATGCTTTGAGGCAAGAATTATTTCTAACATGAAACTCGCAAATTTAATTGTCGAATAACTGAAGCCATCCCTCAGCTGTGACCTCTGGCCTATAAGCGGACTGAAGGCTTTCAGCAGAAGATTGGACTGTCTGGTCTGAGAATGTGGCAGACAACAGAAAGAGATGAGAGACAACAAAATGAAGGGTCAAAGAGGAGAAACAGACACAAAAGAGTGAGGGAGAGAAGAGGAACATAAAGGCTGAGGGAAAGAAAGAGAGAACAAGAAAGTGAGGGGAAATGACTGACAGTCAGCACATTCGTCTCAGGTATGGAGGAGATTCTGTTGCCACAGAGGAATCTAGTGAGAAAACCAACAGATAGTAATCTGAGTTTTCACTCTGAGCACCAGCTAACTGCTAGCAGCTACCCTGTCACCGATGCCTAAACAAGCCCAGTGTTTTCATCTTCATATACACAACGCGGCACTCTGTCTATTCTTCTGATGGAGATAAGATGTATAAATTATGAGCAGCTGACAAAGTCTACTCCAGCGCCCCCGGCATCTCATCAATCACTAGCCTGTGTGTCAGCAGGTAACTGACGTGGCCCCCGGAGGCACACCCCCCTCTTTTGGTGTGTGAGTGTTTTTGTGTGCAACAATAAGTGTTTGCTTCTGTGCAATTCAGCTTTTGTACTTGTCTGACTAACGTGCCTGTGCTTCACGAGCAGTTGTGTAAACAGCTGATACAGTATTAATTATATGCTGTAAGATACATAGAAATAAAACAAAGCATATGTAACCTGTACACACTGGGCTGACAAAGACCGCTCTAGAGGAGGTGTGAGCTTCAAGTTCTGTTGTCATACCTTGGGGTTATCTGATATACTAATGAACAGGAACATCTGAATAAACTAGAACATAATCAAAAAGGTTACATTTATTTCTGACATTCTAAAACCCAAAACTCATTCTTTCTGACAATTTTACCATTTTAAAAAATTTGGATAAATGTAACATTTTTAATACCCAACTGTTGGGCTTCGGCTATGTAAAGGCTGCCTGATAACAGAAGACTGCTGACTTGTTACCTGCTCAGCAGAAACCCTCAAGAAGTCACAAAAGAACAAAGCTACAAAGCTGGCTGTGTTGTTATTAATGCGAAGTTGGATAGAAGGAAAAAAAGTGGCAGAATAAGGTGAACAAGCAACAAGAATAACCCAAGCCCATGCAAGAGTTTTGAAAAAATTCACAAGGCAAGGACTTAGTTCAGGGTCCATTCTTAGGGAAACTTTATTTATTTAGCACTATTCAAGCAGGTGGCAATTCTTTAAAGATGTTAAAATGTTAAAATACAAAGATATAAATTACCTCTGAAAACAGTTTATTTGAGGCTCACTACTTTCATATGCATCCAGGACTTGGACTGGGACTCCAACACTTCTTAAGTTAAGCAACTCCTGAAACAGGTACTAGATAGAAAGTCGTTAACCTGCAGTAGGAAGAAAAAAGGAACGCTGGGCTGTTCCTTAGCCTCCAAGTCCTGTGGAGCTGCACAAAAGCCCAGGGCTTAACCTGAGGTATTGAGAGAAAAAAAGAATGCTGGGCTGCTGATCAGGCCTGCAGGAATTGGGACCTACACACACTGCCAAATGTAGCAATATTTGCTTTGGTCATGCCATCACTGTGCTTGATTAGCCAACCTCTTCGCACACAAACACCAAAGGGAATTCATGAAGCAACGTCCTTATGAAGATGAGAGACACCAGCGGCATCTGGAAGAGATCAAGGTGACAGCCTGTTCCTTCATGCCACATTGCATCGATACGGAAGTTCGTGCAAAAGGAGCTCTGATGGAATATTAAGAAACAACAGCCTTTATTTTTGTATAATTTATGAATTTCAAATTAAAGCAAATAAAAACTCTTCATAGTTAAGTATTACATCAGACCACTGAAAAAGTATACTTATAACAGAGAGATGTGGGCACGAAGGACACATATGCTTTTAAGTCATCCCACTTCTATTTAAATCATTGAGTTTCTATCTATAATAGTGGAAATGCAATGTTTATGTCTGATTTTGTTTTTATTGCAGTTCCTTGGGTGTTCATTTTAATGACTTTCTAAGGTGCGTCTGTGCTGCATTTTGTTGAGGTCTCCTCGAATGCAAATGATACACCTTACACTCCACCCCTCTCCAGCATTTAGCTCCAGTCCAGTCGGCCATATTTGCAGTTCCACATGAGATGCATGGTTATCTAGTAGCTCTGAACATGTCTTTCTTTTCCAGAACTCAACTAAAAGATGTTAAAGGCAGAAACATTTTTTTTCCATTTAAGCCAGAGTCGGAGCAAGAGCAAGCGGAAAATCTAGACTACATGAAGGCCCTGAATTGTTAAACAACAGCAGAGAAAACATTAGCAATTGAAATCAGTAACTGGGCTTTAATCCTATTATTGTATACAATATAGGGTTTTTAAAAGGGTTTTTAATTTTAGATTTTTTATATATATGAGCTGAGTGTCTCAACAAACAATCAATTATGGGTCTACAATGATAATAAAATATCAATGAGTTAGAAAAAAATACTGCTGAGAACATCTCTGAATGAATCTGATTCATGCAGCAAGAAAAAAAAAAACAGCAGCTAAATATTGTAATTAAAAAGACACCATAAGGTTATATACTAAAGGAGCTAAAAGAAAGCCCACAGCACTAACATAAGCAAAAGGCACAATATTGTGCTGTCAAAACAATAGCTATTAAGTTTTAGCGATATGTCTATAATGGTGCTTCGTTGTTTTTTTAGCATTATCTGCAGCTTACAGCTTTGAAATATCTCTCATTTCCACAGTAGGAAGGAACTGACCCCTCTAATAGACAATGTATTTTGGTTATTCCTTCTTAATACTGTCCAGGGTTGATGAAGAACTCCCCGTCTGAAGCGCTTTACACAAAGTGCATCCCTGACATGTTGTCGACTTATGATTGTGTGTGTTGCTATGACACATTAAATAGAAAAACTCCCTAATGCATTGATTTTATACAGCAATTGACAACAGATTATTTACCTAACAAAGCTAAAGTAGGCATATAATTACACACACTATGTCAGCATACTAACATAATTACATGCTACAAGCTTTCAGTGCCTGATTTTATACCTTTCATTTTCAGGAAGTCAGACACAATTTTTTTGTTTTACTGAAAGTTAAGCTCTCAGCCTTTTGTTTATATAATTACAGACTAAATAGTGCCAACAAATCATATTACACTACTGATAATTCCTAACGGACCTTATTGCAGCTGAACTGCTTTTTACCTCTAATTTGTCCAATTTTTTTAAAAGACAATTCCACTGTACTAATGCCACACCAATGAAGTCTGAAATTTTTCTAATTTTTTTGAAAAATAAAGGGGTTCTTTTTACAACATCCAGTGTCCATTATTTTCAAGACTTACGTTTCATGAATACTATACCTTCTGTTATTTACATGCCACAGAAATATAGAATACAATAATAAAAGAAATTTACAGGAGACTGCTAATAATGGGATGGTGCGGAAAGAAGGGGTAAAATCGATAGTTTCCCTTGGTGATCTAAAATGGGAGACCCCTCGACCAGCTATGACTATTGCTAAATCCAAGAGCTTGGATTCAAGAACTTTGTTTATTTATTCTAAAAACATCTGTACTACGCTAAAATAATCTGCCTTTGAAGTTTTGATATAAATCTCAAGACCACATTTGGAAAACATTACATTTGTGAATAGACTGCCCAGAGCAGGCGTTAACCAGCTCTTTCAGTATTGATCTGCTCTCTTGAAGAAGTTCAAGAGAAAAAAGCAAAAGCAAAAATTCTTTCCCAAAAGGTGCTGAAACAGAGCGTCCTTACCACCAGATAGCAGGGGAGGACTGTCATGTTTTTGTGTGATAGGCTGAAAGACAAGATGTGGCCTAGAGCAGCGGCATATTCATTCCCCTATAAACTTCCAAAAAGCTAATGGTTCAACCCCAAAGAGATAGAGCCAGGACAGCAGTCACACAAGAGAAAGAGGGCAGACAGGTGTCAAAGGAAAACTGACATCTATGACGAGGGGACAATACAAGAAAGCTGAAGACAGTAGCCTGAGAAGTGGATGCCGAGCATCAACATTTCGTACACCTCCTTTGTAGGTGTAGCGAATTGTATATCTGGGAATTCCAACTGACATCAGTACCCATGCTCTATTAAAATAAGTTATCCATCTCTGCTTCATTAAAACTATTCCTTTTAAAATGGAGGAAAAGTCCTGAGGAATATTATTCTGCTTCCCTTCTATAGACAGGAGAAAGCCTGGAATGTGGCTGACAAAAGCACTTATTTCCCCTAAATTCTAATGAGTCTGACAGGATGTGAATCCATATGATGCATAGCTCTTTTAATGTTCCTCTACTGGGAGGCAGATATATAGGATGGATATGCTGGACCTAATCATTTCTTGGATATATGTGATGAAAGTAAGAGCTATAGTATTTCAGTTCTCTGAATACTCAAAGATAATCTGGCAACAGTGTCCAGAGCATGAGCAGAAATGTGGCTAATGATGTATGATTCAATGTGCCCATCTACCCTCTGCATAAAAAAAAACAGTATAGCAGGTGAGACCAGTGAATATAATGTTTGTCAGGTCTATGAGGATATCAAGAAAACTCCAAAGTAGACGGGACAGAAGACAGTTATTTTTATAGTATTTTATTTTTCAAAAATTATAATCAAAGGGAAAAGTGATTTTATTGATGCTACATCAATGTGAGTTGACACCCTGAACAGTCATTTTAAGTTTTCCCAACTTGATGTTTCACTTTTTGATTACCCTTTTGGTGTGTGGGTTTACTTACACAAGTTCGTAATATTTACTCAAAAAGGTTTCGCAGTTGGCTGCTCTTACTTCTTTTTAGAGAGTCTGTTCACACATTCAGTTACTCCATCCATCAACCTAGTAGGAGCCCTTTCTCCAAATTGTGTCTGCAGGAGAAAAGAAGCAAGTACCCCTGGACAAGGTGTACCCAAGGTTTTAATTTTTTATTTATTTTTTTTTTTTGGGGGTAACAAGATTGTCAGCGAACCGAGGACAGATGGACCCAGTATTCAAGGAGAGACAGTAAGTAGGAAAGTTCAAAAAGTTTATTAAATAAAATGTGGAGCTGTGACTAGCGGACACTGCAGGAAGGGGGGCACCGCCCAATCTCAGACACTCTTAGGGAGAAACACAGGTAAGTGACCACGATCATCTGACAGAAGATGATTATCTGAGTTGGCCACTTACCTGGTTTAACAGTCCAGTCAAAGAATGTCCCCAAGTGCTGCAGTCCCAGAGGACATGCTGGAAGCCGATCCTGGTCAGAGATCAGACAAGAACAGGATCCACATCAGGCAGGAACAGAAACAGATGGCAGGATCCAGACTTCCAGGCATCCACAAGCTCCAAGGAGGGTTCAGAGTCTGACAGGGTCTAAAAGTGTGACCAGGTGGTCATGCACAGGAGCAGACGGAATCTGGTGATGATGAACAGGCTCAGTGGAAGAGGGTAGCTTAGACAGGACGAGGAACCAGAACTTGATGCAGGACTTTAAACTGGTCTCCTCCCTAGAGCCAGGCTTACTGAGATAAAAACTGAACCTCCCACATATAGAGGCCAAAAAACCCAGAGGACTCTGCGGGGGGAGGAACAGTGGGCGATCAGGGAAGCGAGACCAACACAAAACCTCTTTCCACAGGCAGCCAGGATCAGGACATGAACCATGAATCAAAATAACAGACAGGCTAACAGAAAGACAAATAATGATCTGGCACTGAATGCTCAGGCTGAACTAAATATAACCAAGAGAACAGGTGAGGGAATAAATTATAATTGAGGCAGGGGAGGAAAAGCGACAGGTGAAAGGAGAGGAAAGGAGGGAGAGCAAAGCAGCCCGGATCATGACAAAAGATATCTTGTAATGAATTCAATTAAATTAAGGATTTTAATATGGAACCTGTTCTTTTGAGGGGAGCACACCAGTGAACACATCATAAGACTTAGATGTGTGAAACTGGACGAACTATAATTCTTAGCAGTTCAACTAAAAGTTGCAACAAAACAAACAAAAACAAACAAACTGTGAGATACAAGAAGGTTGTTTGACCTTTGACAATCAAAGTGGAACTTTGGAGGACACCAAAAAATAGACAATTGACAGATTTAAATAGAACAAAGGGGTTCTACTCTAGAGTACTGTTGAAAAAGCAGATAGCTGAATTTTTGGTGTTTCTGCAAAGGTCATTGTACTACAGATAAATATTTGAGGTCTAGTTAAAACTGGACGTCTATTTTTATTCCCATAATCACATTTTTCAGATGCGTGAGGGTCTGGAGGGAGCATAGTGATTCTAGATATATTGAGATTGTGGCTGGTCTAATATGTACTAGAGAACAAGTAAGGTTTTTTGTAAGCCAACAGGTATATTTGTGGTTGGGTCACAGTATAGCACTGCAAAATGAGGTTGGTATGCCGGTGGAGGTAATGGAAAACTTCAAGAGAGCTGGACTGTCGAGGCGTGGACTGAGATTTTGTGATGCTGCAGTATGCATGCTGCAGTATGCAGGATACTCTCTATATATAGTCAGTCAAATAAGTCTTCACTGATCTGTTTAATTGCTATGTAGATAATTTAAAATATTTTTTTCAAATGTTGTGTTCAATCGCTATATGCACATGTTATCTACATGTAGAGCTTGAATTTCACATGCATTAGTGCGATGAATTAAGCAGCTGGAAAAGTCAAGCAATGCGTCACCTCATCACACACCAAGTTCTACTTATAGGAAATGAAAGGGGAGAAACAATGTTGCCTCCCATGTCTAAAAGCCACTGCTACTGTATTGTTCCAACACCTTGTTCTGTGGCTGGCTTAAGGTTTGGAAAAGGATGAATCACTTTTATGTTATGGTCTGGCCTGTCATAACCTCACAGCAATTTGGCAATAAAGACTTATTTCTGTTTTGTAACTTTACAAGCTGCCTGGTACGCAGAGGCAAATTTCCACTACTAGGGTATTCAACATTTTGAAGGAAATACTGTAAATGAGTATTATTTGTAGAACTTTATGGATGTTAACATGAGGAAAAAAATAAAGGTGATGTGATACGGTGTAAAGTCATGCTACTTTGAGAAAGCCTGTACCCCTTGCTGTACTTTGTTCACAATGATATTTGTTTTCTACAGAGAAGTCCAGAAAAATGGTGGCTTATGCAGCAGATAAATAATAATACGAAGCCCCCCTCAATTTCAATTCATAGGAAAGGTTTTGAATTTGGATAATTCAATTCCAGAGCTAACTAGATCGGAATGCTGTGGCATTGCCTTAAATGCTTTATGTACAACGAGTTTTGAGTTCCAGTGGTCAATTGCGTTTCCACATCCTGCCAAGTTGGTTTATGCATCTTCCTACACCAGCATTTCCTATAAATATAACTACTTGGGTGGCCCACCAAAGTAAATTGCCACCTGCCCAGGAAGATTGATCAACTTCTTCAAGCCTAGAAAACATAGACAATTCCCAGTCTTGCCCATCCACCTCTTTCAACCAACACGGATCACTCAGCATCAGCTAGGATCAGCAGCAAGCCGGCTTTCTTCATGCAGCTACAACTAAGACTGAAAAGCTGGTGTTACATAAGTAACAAAACTTTCCAGAAAGAACCTTTAACAGAAACTATTTAGTGATGCTGCGATACAGAGACAGTGCAAGCCTTCTTAAATATCTGGCCCCACCTGCTAACATAGCCTGTAGCGCAAAATAGCCCCACCTCTGGGTCAGTCAGCGGCTTCATAACTTTGATATATAAATGGTACCGCAACTCTCACATGAGGATTAAACCTCAAGCAAAAGATACAGCTTACCTTTGGTTCACTCTTTCCCTCTGCCCATGAGGTGCTTACAAACTAAGAAGTTCTGTTAGGGGCCTGTTGTTTCGCTAGATGAATTTAAAATTATAATTTAGAGGCTGTGCTATTATCTTTTTGCTCTAGAATGATTTGACTACCAGGCGCTTCGACATGCTGTTGGACCTGCAGGATCAGACTGGAGGTGTGCAGCTATGAATAATAAAAAAAAAATCCAGTTGTAGAACCTAAGCTGCTAAAGAGAGATTTGATCTAAACATGCCACACAAACAGGAGTCTAAAAATAGACACAAGTGAAGCTCAATGTAATTTGTGATGGATGGATCTTAAATACAATTGAATTAATAAATAAAGATTGAACTATTATTAGTAATTATTAAATATATATTCTACTTCATACTGATGAGATGAAGATATTATGAATTAATTTTGTGTTTCACTTACAGAAATTAAACTAAAATCATTATTACCATAAGAATGTTAGGGTTGAGCTGCAGCTGAATCCTATTATCTGCTTTAACAGAGGGGGCCAAAAGGGGAATTTTCAAAACATACATGTTTTAACCGGATTTTGACAAATATTTAATTCAAATTTTTATTGTATTTCCGAATATCATTACTACACTGATCAATCAATCAATCAATCAAGATTCATTTAGAAAACTATTTTCAATAAAATTATGACATATCTGATTTGTAAAGGCTATGATTAAATTGGCAGATCCCAGAATACGGTTTTCACAGGTGGGGACACATCCAATTATCTTGTCCTGGGCCGAGCCAAGGCTGTGCGCAAGCATGTCCACAACAATTTCTTAACCCATTGGAAACCTTAATACATAAAATCATCTAAGAACTAGTGTTCACCTTTGCTGAGATCTGACATCTTTTTTATCTTAATTAAGCTTGATCAAGATAAAGCAAAAAAAAACAAAAACAAAAAAACAGAAGACATATGCAAGGGGAATACATATTTTCAAGTACTGTAAACTTTAGCCCTCAATTTTACAGCATTGACTGTAATCTTGTGCAAGGTTGACGATTTTCTTCCAAGTGAAAAGGTCATACCGAAAGGGCTGCTTTCCTTTAGCCTACAGTATTTGTCCCATATTAGCTTCCAACCTAAACACAGTCAAGCCCTCATCATTGGTCCCTTCTATCCCACCTCAGCTGTCTACCCGCACACATGCATAAGCTACAAAGCCATAGGTGTCAAGACTACCTGTCTCAACAGCGCACCCCTTGCATGACCTGCAGATAGCCCTCAGGGACATTAATTATAGAGTAGTCTGACTTGTTGAGAGGAGAGAGGCAGACAAGGAGAGAGACATAGGGAGTGAGAGATAGAGAGGCAGTAGAAAAAGATAAATGTAGAGATGTTGTTACAGAGGCTGTCACCTCCTAATCATGTCATCCTGCAGCACAGAAGTGAACCACAGGCTTTGGCCTATCAAGTTTTCTATTCACCATTAGGGTCAACTGGTGGTAGAGGTGCTGCAAGATATAAAAAAGCACTGTAAACTAATATATTGTTTTCCAAAAGAGCTAATATTTCAAGGTTACATATACCAAAAAAATAAAAAAATATTCATGGAGGAGTTCAGATCATCACTTATAAACTTAGTTTATAAGTAAAGCTTAAAACATATTTATTTTCAAGATTAAAATGTATATTTTCTGTGTGCATGCATGCTACTAAGTCGTACATTTCTGTGGAGCCCTGATGTGCAGTTCAGTTTAGTTTACTCATATATATACAGAGATGGCAAAAGTACTCACTTTCCGTACTTGAGTAAAAGTACAGATACTTGTGTTAAAAAATACTCTGGTAAAAGTGGAAGTACTGATTAAACTTCTTTACTCAAGTAAAAGTAACAAAGTACAGGCTTGTAAATTTACTTAAAGTATAAAAGTAAAAGTAGAAACCACTTTTTTCATGCCGTTGCCTACATTTTAAATGGATGTCTGCCAATAGGACTAGATCTCCGTTGTGTTCATTTTCAATCATCTCGTCGTCCATGCTACTATGCTAACGCCACCGCCACCAAGCTGCAATGATTTGCCGTGAATGAATACCGCCGAATCTGTCGATTCATCTTGTAGTGGTGCGTCAAATGCAACGTAGATTCCCATCCAATTAGATTGAATTTGGTATTGATGACGTGAAAAATAATAATGGTAACTCCATTGAAATAATTCAAAACTAAAGTAACGAGCCAATTTTTTAAAATGTAAGGAGTAAAAAGTACAGATATTTGTGTTAAAATGTAAGGAGTAGAAGTAAAAAGTCGCCATAAAAATAAGTAGTAAAGTAAAGTAAAAATATCAGAAAAATCTACTTGAGTACAGTAATGAAGTATTTGTACTTCGTTACTTCCCATCTCTGTATATATATATTAGGGCTGCAACTAACGATTATTTTAAAAATCGATGAATCGGACGATTATTTTTTCGATTAATCGATGAATCGGACAAAAAATATTTTTTATACTAACCTCTTTATTCCAAAATAAACATTTTAGACAGAAAAAACAAGCACACAAGTACAGGTTGCTCATTAACTGTACTGGTGCAATATGAAAAATAAATGTTTGTGCTAAAACTACGCAAACTTACATGAGAAATGTAGCTGTACATCTACAAAATATAGGGTACTTTGTTTCATAAAGCGCAAAAAACACAGGCATTTTTGTTTTAAAGCCCCTAAGGGCTCAAACAACAGGCCTCCCCATTTCATCAAATGAGTTTTTTAGACTAAGAGTTCTGCCTTTTAAGACAGGAAAGTATAGCAGTTAAAGTTGCTACTTGAGAAAATATTTGAACCATAGAGATAAAATAGCCCTGTGATTCAAATTATAAATTGTATTTGGAATAAAATGAGAGAACTAGGGGTGGTAAAAACACATCCTCAAAGACAGATATTTACCGAATGTGGCATATAATTGAATTGACATATTACTGATCTTGCTGGATTTTATTCTGTTTTTTTCTCCATAAATTGCAGGATCTTCTTTGCACTTTATCTTTGCCGAAGATTTAAAACTTCAAAAGCCTTGCCCTCATAATTTGCAAGTTAATTTATTTATAAAGGCTATTTTAATTATTGGGATCAAATTTGCCGTCCCCGGTCCTCGCGGCTTCATTTGCAGTCTGGACCGGCTGAAAACATCCTGCTTCTCTGACTGCAGCGCTAAGAGGGATTCCTGCGGAGAGCGGGGTTGGGATGGGGGAGGCGCCTCACGGCAGCAGCTGCTGCTGCAGGACAAGAGTAGGAACGATACATGCTTTCACGTAAGAGTCTCCAAAAGCCGCCAGTAATACCGTAAAAAGTCGCCAGATCTGTCGCTAGTCGCTTTTTAAAAAAAATAGTCGCTGGAGGGCTCTGAAAAGTTGCTAAATATAGCCAAAGTCGCTGAGTTGGCAACACTGCGCACCTGCAGCGCTGGCTCGCTCTGCCGTATTTTTTTTTTCTTCCCCCGTATCAGTCAAGTGGCAGTGATGATGGCGGCAGCAGATGACGCATTAATCGCGCGACACAACTAATCGATGATGAAATTCGTTGCCAACGCTTTTAAAAGTCGATTTTTATCGATTTTATCGATTCGTTGTTGCAGCCCTAATAGATTGATATATATATATATATATATATATATATATATATATATATATATATA
>JAGKQL010002794.1:0-30086 GCA_018398635.1 Cyprinodon brontotheroides | reverse complement strand
ACCTCCCCAAGAGATCAAATGTGGCTAGCAACTGGCCAGAGGGTTGTAACCACAATCAATAAGGCTTAATGGCAGCCAAGCAGGTAGAGTAAAAAAAACTTCTGGGGATACATAGAAGCAGAGTGAGTAGTTTTCATTCTGGCAGCAGGTGGAGAGTGGGCTGGGTATAAAAAAGGAGTGAGGGCAGGTGGAATGACTTGGGATAATTAGTGGCAACTGTTGGAGCCAATATGGTGCTAAATGATGGCTGGGAAGTGACAAAAGGAAAATGCACCATGGAGTGGGAGTTATTAGTTCAAAACCAAAACAGAACTATAACCAAAAAATGATAAGTATATATAGTAGGGCGGGTGATTTTACCATAAATCAAAATGTTGATGGCATAGTTTAATTTGGTTTTCCTCTGCACTGGCATATACATCTTTTGGCTACAGGGTTTAGCTTTTTTCATTGCCTTGAATGCTCTATTATCTTGTATCCATTATCACTTGATCCTTTACTGTTGCTTGGAAAAGTCTTTTTTATTTTACTTCACATGCATGGATCTGCCCACGAAGCTCCAAATCCGGTCCTCCCCTCCTGTATGGCAGCAAGCCCATTTTAAGCATATTACAACCACCCACATTGAATGAGAAAAGTTAGTTCAACAAGTTACCTCTGCTAAATGTAAAGACCAAAAAGTGTTCCTCAGCTTTGAAATTGCAAGTTTCTTTAAAATTATGATTATATTGTAAATGCAATTAATTGTCCATCTCATGCATAAAGTTGAAAGTCAGAGCAATAATAGAAAGCCTAGGTTTAAATTGCTTATTTAGCATAAAAAACCCCAGTTTATCTTATTACTGCATTTAGTGAGGTGAAGAAGAATGGATTAACTCTCATTAACAGACATTTTGTTTTCTCGTGGGATTATGCTCTTGCTTTCTAACTATTAATTAAATTTAAGGCCTTATACATCTTTAAAAATGTGTAAAAGTGTATTTTCCTCCTGAAACTATAGATAGATATTTTTAAAGTAAAAACTCTTGAGTCAATGGTTGTTTATGGTCTCATGTACGCTTAACACACTGACCCACTGACCAGTGAACCACTACAACATCCAGTGCTGTGTCCCCCTGGGCAGACACAGTTGTCCCCTTCGGATTGGGTTCTCAGCCTCTCTTACCCATTCCAGTCTCTCTGTAACAGTCCAGGCAGATGGCAGCCCCTTGGCCTACTGTGCCAGGAAAAGCGTGTGAATTAAAGGTTATACCCAGCAGGTCTGAAGAGCTGCCAGCATCACTGCGGTGGAGCAGAGCGAGGGTGGGTGGGGGGGTTTGGGTAGCCGGGCCCACCTGCTTCCCAGGCTCTGGGACATCTGTCCGGGGTTTTGTGGAATGATGAGCGAGCTGCTGCCAACCACTGCGGCTGCCACCACGGCCGGCACAGTGCCGGAAGGAGATCACGACGTCTGTTTGGTCTTTCAGTATGAAAATGAGCAAATGAGCAGGTGTCGGTCTGTTTACTGGTAAGTGTGAGTGTGTATGTTTGTGCATTAGAGTTTATGTTTTTGTTGGTGAGAGAACGGTTGAAAGAAATTGGAGCCAAGGAGCTTATAAAGTAAGCTATGAAAAAAATACCTGAAACTTCTGTTTTTCTTCTTTTTAAAATTCCCTCATATTCTCTTGAGCACAACCCACCTAAATTTCATCTTGAAAGGTTACATTGAAATCAGTCCCTTATAAATTGTCATTTTAAACTTTCAGATCCTGCACAGCCAATACTTTTCAGATCTTGGCAGGGTCTGCCAGGTCCAGCCAGCCCTTGCCAGGTCAGACCATCTGTAGACTGACACAGACATGTCACCAGTGGAGGCTTAACAATACAGCTTGTCTTAAATCTGTCCATAATTCCTTCTCAATATGCTTCCCAATTGTTTGCTTTAACTGGGAGCATGCTGTAACATTAGGACCCCAAGTAGCTTCACAGATGTTGTGGCAAATTCTAGAACAGAGCAAGATGTAGACATTCCACCTCAGGGAGTGACTGACACGATTTAAGGTGCTTTGATTGGAATATTCTTTGGATTGCTGCCCAGTATTGGATAACATAACACTTATACTAATATTTATTCTGAGAACGTCTGGCAAAAAATCAGTGAATGTTTCTAACAGTCATATAGAAGTTTCATAATACTTTACAGTCATGCGTAGTGACATTTATAGAACCATTTGCATGGTTAGAAAAATGTTTGACCACATTATTATGTTTTTATCAAAATAATGTTTTGCATATTGTGTTTTGATGTCTAAAGTTTAAAAAGTATTAAATTTTTTGCTATTTGTTTACTATCTTATCTGTTATTCTTTATAGCATAATTGATAATTCTGTAGATGCATCTACCATTATTAGTTGAGGGAAAAAAAATACTCGGCTTTGGATGACAGGAAATATGATCTTAATTTGCACAGTAGGCTTTTAACCATGTAGCACCATAGAAATCTGCTCTAAAGTTCTTCCACTGCTTGTGCAAATTACTTAAGATTTCACTTTTTGTGAGCTAATAATTGCTCAATTTTTCTGTTATTAGTGTGATAAAATTATTCTGAAAATATTGAACCTGAAATTATTTATATCTACTATAGTCATGGAGCTGCAAAATCTTTCTCAGGGGATCTTTTGTATAATGATGTTCATGACTTGTGATATGTTCTATTTCAGGCTATTTGATCCAACTGTCCGGCCCATTCATCTGTCCATCCATCAGTCTATTTCTATATTCCAAGCATCTGATTTTGTCTTTAACATTTCCACAAAAGAAGCTACACAGGAGATTCACTCTCCTTCAATGAATTTCCACGCCTATAGAAAATCAGAACCTAAAAGCAAACAGGAGAGAGGTACATACTAGGTGCAGTGATGAGTTTATTACAAATTTAAGACTATGCCACCACAGAACATTCATCCATCTAACCTTCATCTATACCTGGTTATCCCTCTAGGGCCTCATTGGGACAGGTGTTTTAGTAGTTCCAGAGGTCATTAGTGAGAGGTTAGCACATTGCTGACTAGTCTCGAATCCATTACAGAGAAATATAGAGACCCAAAGGACAGACAAAACTATGCAGTGACACATACTAACACCTAAGGGCAATTTAGACTGCAATTAACCTAACAGTGATGTGTTTGACTGTGAGGGGATGCTGTAAAATTAGAGAAGCCATACATACAATGGATAAAAAACATTAGAATAAGAATCAGAGAAAATATTTTCTCCCTATAAAAAAAAATACTAGGAAAAAATATTATTGTAGCTCAACATTAAGAAAAAAAAAATACCCGCATATTTTTATATTGTGAGTTTCCCCAAATGACAGAGCTACTCAATTATGTTCCAAGGTCTTCAGCCCAGGCACATATGGAAGAATCTCTTGGCACTTGGTTGGATTCAGAGTGCTGCTTTTTCACTAGTTATCCTTATGTAATGTCTACAGTATTTTGGAGGATCAGTATGTAGACGTAGTAACAAATTAAGAAGTACCGGCCTTTTTCTTCTATGCTGTAGAAGGATAATCTGATTAAAATATTCTGATGCTTTTGTCTCCTCAGTGCAGCTGTGAAGTTGTTATGTGGTCCCTGGAAACAACACATGTGACTGTCTGTATGACCTTTTTAATTCTGAGGTCAAAACCATCGACTTTGTATTAGAGGAAACCAGATGTCCAGTGAAGTTGTTACGACTGCTCGCCACAAAACCCAGAACAGAGTGTCTGTGCTAAGCATGTGTTCTAGCGGTGGGGGAGTGAACCCTCTGAGGTTGGGGGGTTTTCCTCGAGCTGCTAATGTGTTAAAAGCGCTATCTGACTTTATAGACCAACACTTTTTTATTCTCATGTTTCCAATTTTTATTTTTTCTTACATTTCCATTCAGCACACATCTACAACCCGAATAAAAGAAGTTCTAATGACTTGAGCCACTTATCCCAGTGCAGGATGATGCCTCTCTACCAGCTCATGGCCCCAATGGATCCTCCTCTATATGGAGTTTACAGAATCCTGAAAACCTCAAAAGCTTGTTCATATGCACAATGACATAAAGAAAGAAAATGTATCAGGTTAGTTCTCTAAAAAAAAAAAAAAAAAAGATTTATCTTTCTACTCAACCCACACACAGATGCATGCTCCTCTCACATCCTATCAAATACGTCTTTAACTTATAAATCAATGGCCTATTTTTTTCTCTTCTGCTGGCAAATGAGAGAGAGCGGATAGCTGCAACCTGGACAGCACACCATTGTTCCACACTGTCTGTTAAAGTACTCATGCAGCTCCTGTGTGCTCTTCCTGTCCTCTATACAGGTCTGTCTGCAGTGTTATATAGTACAGGAGCTGTGCATGAGAGGATGACAAATAGTTGGCCCCAAGGATAATGGGGAAAGCATAAGACAGTGATTTCAGGCTGATGATTGATTTTAAAGAGAGGCTTAGCTGTGGAAAGGGTTATGTCAGTGGTGGTTAAGACTGAAAGTGGGTTATGAGTTGCTTCTCCAAGTTTATGAATCATATTTGGAAGATAATAACAAGGAGAAAAAAAACACGTAAAGAGACATATTAAAAAAAACTCTTTGCAAAGAAAATTGCATCAATTTTGGTGTTTTTTGTTTATACACACACACACACACAACAATTGCTTTTTATTGAGCTCATGTTGAAGAGTTTTTCATATTTTGTCCTGGGCTAAGTGACTTAAACCATGACAGCTAAACAGTTTTCAAATTATTGACGTCAGAGATTTATATATTATGTTGCCCATTTAAAGTAGCTACTATGAAACTGTACATTCTATTTTACAAGGCAGGTTGAAATGATCCTAGTGGGGGAATAGAGCCGCCATGGAGATTTCAACAAAAAATAGTAAAAAGCTTAATGTGGACCTTTATTTTAAATGAGTCAATAAAAATATATTTATACTGTAGTTCTGATTTTGACCAATATATGTATTTTATGTTTAGACCAAATAAACTCTATGTTCCTAAAGTCATCTAAGCCTAAATTTGAAGTTAAAAGCTTCTAGGTTCCATAACAAGTTTGTAAACAATAAAAAAAAATACAGAAACCGAAAACTGAAAGGCAAAACTTCCCTTCATTTAGTGTTGTGTAGTAATGGCAGCAATACAATTTAGTTTATTTATATAGCACCAATTCACAACACATGTCATTTAAAGGCACTTTACAGAGATGATCCATCCAGATCATTTAGTCAAATTGATTAAAAGTTTTCTATCTAAGGAAAAAACTGTTGATTGCATGGACTCAAAAGCAATCCCTCACACCAAGCATGCTTGAAGTGACAGTGGAGAGGAAAGTTCCCTTTTACAGAAAGAAACCTCCAGCAGAACCAGACTCGATGTCAGTGGCCATTTGCCGAGGCCAACTGGCATTCAAGGAGACAGAAGCAGACATACAGAAACCAGCAGAGATACAAAAGGTAACAATCAACCTGCTCCACAGGTCCAGAAAGTGTAGAAAATATCACTTTTTTTTTATTCAAAACAGACATGCTGACACAATAAATGGCTCCTGTTGTGCACTTAAACTATAACACCTTTTTCTCAATATTTACATTTGGGCTGCTAGTGACAACTACTGTAGCAGCTAATTATTGTTATGCGCATTAGGGCCAGTTTGGAACTGCAAACAGTTTACACTAAAGTCAGATATAAGCAATATTTTAAAGTTATTTTTGAAATACCACAACAAAACAAATATCTGAAAAATGACAAAATCAGCATAAAGAACTGCAAAGGGAACGAAAGGCCGCCTGTTTCCTCATTAGAGTTTTTAGGATAAACTGTCACTTTACTCCCATGTTTTTCTAGTAGTCATTTCTTTTGTCCTCTACTGTATTTGATGCTGAAAAATTTTTCCCTTGGAAATTCTCTTTTCATGCTTTTACTTGCAACTGTTTCTTTTCCGTTTATGCTTAGTTATCTTGTGCTCGTGGTATATGTGGCTCTCCTTTTGTACTGAATCATAAACATTAAAGATTAAGAATTTCAAAACCAATTAAACATATGTGAAACAATAGCTCATAAATCACTGAATAAAATCTTTATGCTTACCTATATGTTGTCATAAAATGTTGCATCTTTAAAAGTCTAACAATTTCAAAAAGACTGTGCCTTTTTAAAACCTTCTACCACATTCCATTGTCGCTTATTTTTATCTTTCTTTTTATTTTACCAGCTCTTAGGAATTTTATTGTTTTAAATGTGTGCTTTCTGCTTCCCTGACATGTAATGATTAGATTTAGCTGTTATTCTTCTTAACTATTTCCTGTGTTTCTAATGCAATTTGCCTTTTCGTCCCCTTTTTTCTGTGAAGCAGTTTGGTTTACTTTTTGAAAGGTAATATAAAAAATAAACCTGCTATGTCTCAGCTGGTTTTGCTTACTGTTATATGTCATTCTGCCTTTATTTCTGACCAATTGTAGGCCAAAAAGCAAACAATAGCCTCTTTATTTTTTATCCATGTTATCTTTTATTTTTGCATGTATGTTATTGTTTTGCTGTGTTTTGATAGCAGCATTATTGAACACAATAGCAGTCAGGAATTTACTATATAAAGGAGGAGAGAATCAAAAAAGAGGAGGCACCCCATGATGATGATACACAGGTCTGTCAACTGTATTGACTAATAGAAAGTTTGACTGCTTAGTTTATTACAGAGCTCTGCAATTTTAAGCAAAATGCTGGAAACTGGAGAAAAATGGCACCCCCACATGCCTATAAAATTACTTAGACTTAGACAAACTTTATTGTCATTTTTGTACACACACAGGGCCGGATCTCTATTAAAGGTTTGCGTATATAAAGCGTGAGCTATTTCACCGCGCACGCTAAAAAATGTACAAACTGATCTATCCAACAGCGCGGTTAAAAGGATTTGGTCTTTAAAACGTTACTAAATAGCGCCTCTTATCCATTTAGTACTTTTCTGCAATGAATATGCAATATGGGCGTTTACCGCGCAAAAAGTGCGTCTTTTGGGAGGAGAACATGTAAATATATTAATTTAGCAGCACTCTCGCAAAGTGATTTATCAAACCTGAAAGCAATTTTGCTAACGGTATCTGACTCTATATTTAACACGTTTCAAAAGAAGAGTGCAAATGGTCTGTATGCGTAATTGCGCACAGACATGGCAGCGGTTATTAATAAGCAAGAGGAAGACATCGAGAAATGGAAGCAGGGAGACGCCAGAGAACGCATTTTTCACTCCGTGTGAATATTTTTGGAATGAACAAGGAAACGATCATCAGATCATGGAGCTGTTGGGAACTCAAATGGATTTGAAGCCAGCCACAAGGAGGACCCACTACCACCAGATATCACAAAACTCCTTGGAACATATTGCACTCTTTTGCATCTGGGTCATTCCATGCGATGGTTGCAGCGAGCTGGATCTCCTACCTAGTTTCTTTCAAAAAGTGCTGTCCGGACGCTCTAAATGCCATGTTCCCCTGACGCCCTACCGAGAGAACTCCCGACCTCCTCGCCTTTGCCTGTGGAGCAACATGCCACTGCTGCGGGGATGCGTACGCGCAGTGTAATCTCATCCACAGTCTCATTGTGAGCCATTTGGTATGTGCATTTTTGTACAGGCCAATACAAAACAACTGTTTTTTGTTTTACTGCAGTGAAGTAGAAATTCAGCCACACATACCACCTTAGGGAATAAAGGTTGCCAAAGTTTATATATATATTTTTTTTTTTTTTTTTTTTGGAGGGGTTGGGGTGTCACTGTAGATTAAAATTTCCTAATGCACTAGTTTGCACAAACTACAAACTACTTTGCTGCAAACCACAAAAACAGCGAAAAACCATCATTTAAATAGGGCGTGATCCAACAGTTTGCACCTGCCACCACGGATCACGCGTGCTCTCTTGTTAAATCACCATAAAAAACCATGGTTCAGCCCCCTCAAGAAATTCAGTTTATGGCTATAAATTACTGCACTAAAATTTGGATCTTGATAATCCGCCCACAGTGTTTAATAAACAAATTAAGTTCTTTGTACAGCTCTTGGAACACTGCCATTTTCCATTGCAGTAGTGATAAAATGTAAACATGGTGATCAAATGTAAACATAAGACTGAGATATGATTTACAGTTCTTCAAACATTCTTCATTTTGCTTCAACATTCAGCAGTCTAATGGCGGTTAGAAGGTGTTTTGGGTCCTGCTGGACCTGCATTAGATGCTTGAACCACTCTTCCAAGAGAGGGCATCAGGGAGAACAGCCATGGTGGGGATGTGGTGGTCATTTTTAATGTTGCGGGCTCAGAACCGCGCCGCACTGGAAGTGAAATATGTCTTAAGGAAGGCTTGGCCCACTTATCTTTTCTGCAGTTCTTACTACTCTCCTAACTATCTTCCATTCTGAGGTGCTGCAACCTCCACCATACAGTGAGACAGCTGGTGAGAATACTCTCTATGAATTGCTTCTGTAGAAGGTGGTTTTAGAATGAATTGAGGCAGGAGTGGGCTCTCCTCATCCCTCTGCTGGAGTACAAAGCGCTTTGGTGCCCTTTTGACCAGTGGTGGTGTTTACAGTCGAGGTAAGATTGTCTGTGAGGTGTATCCCCAGGAATTTGGGGCTGTTGACCACCTCTAGAGCTGAGCTGTTGATGAACAGTGGAGTGTGGTTAGGCTGATTTTTTCTGAAGTCAACGGTGATCTCCTTCATTTTCTCCACATTCCGGATCAGGCGGTTGTCTCTGCACCAGTCCACCAGCTGCTCCACCTCCCCTCTGTAAACTGGTCGTTGCTGTCTCTGAAGAGGCCTATCACCATGGTGCCGTCTGCAAACTTCACAATGTGATTGGTGGTGAACCTGATGATGCAGTCAGGGTGAACAGCAGGGGGCTCAGGACGCAGCCCTGGGGCCTTTCTTGGGTTTACATTTCTCAAAGTTTTCCTCACTTCAGCTATGTCAAGGGTGAGTGCCTCCTCCCCCTGGTGTGGAATTGAGAGTGTTGTTTAATGCCTCAAACCTTCCAAAGAAGTTGTTTAGTTTATTTATGAAGACAGCGTTTGCTGCATCTACCGGGGGGGAGGGTTTTCTGTAGTCTGTGATCGACCGTATGCTTTGCAACATCCTCCAGGTGTTGCTGGCATCGTGGAAAAGATACTGGATTTTCTGGCTGTGGTTCTGCTTTGCTGAGCTGATTGCACAGTTTAAGTTGGCACACACTGTCCTCAGTGCCTCTTTATCACCAGACTTGAAAGCTGAGTTCTGTGCTTTTAGCAATTTTCGAACCCCCCCATTCATCCAGGGTGGTTGGTTTGCTTGGGTGGTGATGTTCTTTTTGATGCTGATGTCCTCAATGCATTTGTTGTTGTAGGCTAACACAGTCACGGCATAATAATCTATATTTATTATGTTGTCATAGGTTGCTTCAGCCATGAAGATATTCCAGTCAGAGCATTCAAAGCAGTCTTAAAGTTTAGCCCTGATTAGCTGGGGCTTGTATGCAGGAATTAGCAGGACAGAGAGGTGATCTAATGACCAGAGGTGGGGGCGGAGAGCTGCTCTGAATGCATCTTTGATGTTAAAGTAAACCAGGTCTAAGGTGTTATCAACCTGAGTTGCCAAGTCCACATGTAGGTAAAAATGAGGGAGCACAGTCTTCAAGTTAGCCTGGTTGAAATTCCCAGCAATGATGAAAACACCTTCTGTGTGTGCAGATTGGAGCTCAGAGATTGCCTGGTATAGAGTCTTCATGGCGTCCTTTGTTGGGGGGGACATAAACAACAGTAATGCTAACCACACTGAACTCTGGGCAGATAAAACGGCCTGCAGTTAACAGTCAGAAACTCGATGTCTGGAGAGCAGAAGCTGGAGACCAATCTAGTCTTTTTACACCAGCTGTTGTTGATGCACACACACACACACAGGCCCGCCACCACAAGTCTTAAAGCTGAGTTCCTTGTTTCTATCGACGTGGTATAGCATTAACCCCTCCAGGCTAATACCATGTCTGGTATTGCTGGATGAAGCCAAGATTCAGTCAGAAGGATGGCGCAGCAGTTACTTAGCTACATTTTTCAAGAGAATTTGAGTTGGAGATTATCCATTTTGTTATCCTTCTTAAAGCAACAGCAGCATATTTCTCTTCATTAATAAAGAATATGAATAATGAATATGATTAAGGGGGGTATTTTTCGTAAGACAAGATGCCCAAAGGGGTACATAAGTCAAAAAAGTTGGGGAAACACTGCTTTAGAACTCATGTTCTCAACACTGCTCCTAAAGTACCACTGCTATACATGTTTTATATGTATCTTTTGCAACACCTGTTTCAAATGATTTCATGAGCTCCTCAGCAGTATTCAAATGCTGTAGAAGACTGTTAATAATTCCCTCATATAAGTTCTGGAGGTACTGATACTGGAGGACCAAAATTCAGACCCACAGCTATAAAGGTATAATAATAATTGCTAGTGTAAACCACATTTTACCGTACAAATCAAATAGACTGATTTTACACCAAACAAAGTTGGGCCATATTTTCATTTGTAGTATTGAGGTTTACTTTTAGTGTTGCAGGAACACTTGTCATTTTACTAAGCATGGTTAAACACCACATGGTGTACATCTCCAATAAAACATTTTTTCTTTGTTTTTTCGGACAGTTATTTACGATTTCAGTCAGATATGTTTGAGTTGAAGTAAAGGGGCGGGGTTCATTTCAATAGAAGGGCAGCATCAGTCCACATTATCAGGCTTCTGACTTGTACGTCTGGTGGGTGTTAAAAAGGTTGACAGGGGGCTCACATGATAAAAAGCAGACAGTGAGAGCTTAGAAAATAAAGAGGTTGAGGGATAAAAGAAGAGTAAAAAATATATATTTATTACAGTGGATTAGAGCAGGAATTGTTCTAAGGAGAGAGACCTGAGTACATGTGTTAAACCTCTGGTGAGCTGAAGTAAAGGTAGACAAGTAATTTGGGATCATTTTGAGAAAAATGTAACAGCAGGACTTCTTAAAAGCACAAAGAAAAAGAAATAAAAAAAATCCACAGTTTATTTTAGCAATTTAAAGACTTCATTACTGTCAGCGCAACAATTTACTAATGGCAGCTGTCAAACATTGTTTCTATCTTTTTTTTGTTTGAACTCCAAATCAAGAAAAACAGCTGGAGTTCTTAACGCATTACATGTAAATTCAGCATAATCATTTTCCTTTTTTCCTCATCACAACCAAGTCCCAACTACAACAGAGAGACATGCCGTTATGTTTAATTGTCCAATTTGTTTCCGCAGTAAGCTGACATTTGTGGAAACACACTTAATGAATTGACTTTGTTGGCATGTCAATCCAGACGAATAAAGTTCCTTGTTTTCTTAAAAAAATATGCACAGAAGTTTTTTAGATTTTCGATCTCTGTGCACAGATCAGGGAATAAACGTGTTTACAGAAAACAGCAGAGATGCTACAATGGTGCCAATCATTTAAAAACTGTTTTTATTTCTGATAATTAATTTAGCACATTATATCTTCCACACATGAATGGCTGTGTCTGATGAGTCTGGGTGCGAAGGGGGGAAGCAGCTGGAGTTTGACAGAGTGCAGGTGTATTTATGCGGCTGCTGGCTATCAGGCAGAGAGGTGGTTCAGACACACAGCACTGACAGCGAGGCTGGGACGACAAAGTGCCTTGATAAGGAATGGAGACAGAGGATCATACAAGGGGCGTCTGGGTTTTTGCCTTTTTAACTAATCAATACACACTCGCATGCATACACAAACACTGTCATGTTTCCATGACTTCAGAGGGCGTTGCACTGATTTACATTCATCTCTAAGAGTCTGTAGGATCTTCAAGCAATTGCAGCCCTTTGATACAAAAGATTTGAAGTCCAAACTACCAGATGTAAGTATGTGGTCATTTTGTAAAGTGTAAAGTTAAGTGTAATTGTGAAAGATAAACGTACAAACTGACGTACAAACAAGCGTACAAAGAATAAGTGTGAACTATACATACATATAAGATTTGTCGTGTCTATGGAAACACAGGATTTGCTGTTTAACAAAAGGCAGTCAGAATCATTAATATCATAAAGGATTTTGCTTTAGGGAAAGTGAAGTGAAAGTACCAAATGACATAAATCAGACATTAAATTATTGTTACATCTTGGGTTCGTTGCAGCTTTTAAAATGGTATACATTGAATTAACATTGCGTTTTAAACTACAATTTTTGTTGTAATTTCCCAGGAGGATTTCCTATACCGGGAAGCCTCATAAGTTTCCACTATCTTGCTTCCTGTTGTTAGATGACAAATTATTTTTAAAATACCCCAGATGACTCGTTCACACATCAAACTCACATGTGCAGCTGCCATCAGAATAAAGAAAAGCAGAACATCTCTGAGGGGGAAACTTAGACTAGAAATTAGTTTATTAATTAACATCGAAAGAGGAAACTGATACATTTGGTGCTCAGTTTTTATTAAATTGGATATGATACATGCAGTGTCCTTCACAGTTTTCACTCTTTCTGAAAATGTGTAAAATGCCCCCCTTTTTCGTTCTCTTTCTTTTCAATCAAACTAAACCATTCAGGAAAATCCCACTTTTAAACTGATTATTGTTCTTTTGATGAAACAAATCCAAGTTTAGTCTTGTAATAGTGTTGGTGCCTGTGTCATTAAAACTTTGTACAACCCCATTTTATAAATAACAACTTTGAAAGATTCAGATAGAGGACTCTGACCATTCCTCTTCCTGCAATCTCAATAAAATAAAGACCTACCGTACACCCTGTATTACTCTCTTTTAAAGGTATAGTGGAGGATGTTCTTTTTTCGGGTGTTGGGCCTCGGTTGTTGGTGTCCCACTCTCAATAAGGATGTGTTGGAGTATGTTTCAGCCTGCCCCGGTTGTGCACAAGGAAAAAACCTCCACCACCCCCCTGCAAAACTCTTGCAGTCTCTCCCAACTCCTAGTTGACTATGGTTGACCATCGCCTTATTTTATCACAGGACCCACCACTTCAAAAAACAAGACTGTGATCCTAACCATTATCGAAAGGTTCTCTAAGGCTTGCCATCTCATTGCCCTCAAAAAGCCTCCATCTGCTGCTGAAACTGCTCACCTCCTGTTCAACATGTTTCTAAACTACATGGCATTCTATCTGAAATACCGTCTGATCGTGGGTCTCACGGGTCTGGAAAGACTTCTGTTCCACCTTTGGAACCATAGCTAGTCTCACCTCTGCAAGACACTTAATCAGGAGATAGAAAATGCACTCCGCTGTGTCTGTGCATCTAATCCTTCTTGCTGGAGTAACCATTTGACATGGGTAGATTATGCTCCCAACTGCCACATCTCCGGTGCCTCTGGGTTGTCCCCTTTCAAATCGTCTCTTGGGTATCAACCCTCTCTTATCCCTTCCTCTTTTCCAGCTACGGTTATCCTATCCATCAAAGCCCACATGAAGGTTTGCAGTCAAATCTGGGACCAGACCAAGTCCGCCTTAGATCGCACTTCTGTCCAAAACAAGAGGTTTGCAGATCGGAAAGGCATCTCTGCTCCTGTGTATTCTCCTGGTCAACAGGTCTGGCTCTCCTCCAAAGACCTCCCTCTAAAGGGGGGCTCTTAAACTCACACCCAGGTTTTTAGGTTCTTTTCCTATACTCCATCTACAGTCCGTCTGAAACTTCCTTCCCACCTCAAGGTTTATCCTGTTTTCCATGTATCCCAAATTAAACCTGTTTCTTCTAGTTCCAGTATACACAAACTGTAAGGACTTGTAAAACCTTCTCTTATCACCTAAGGTTCCTCCCGTAGCCGCATAACTGATACTGTCTCTTCCCCAGACGGTACAGTCTGAGCCTCACTGGTGTGTTTTTTCTAGGACGATCAAACTTTCTGTTATTTAAGAAAATAAATCTTGGAAAAGACTCACCTCTCTCTGACTATGATTGTGCATATTCTAGAGTCAATTGTAGCAATATATTATGTGGCGGATCATCTAAATAAGTGGCCCTCCTATTTGTCAATTATACTGGTGATATGTGAGGTTGTTACCTAGGTCCTATGTGCTCTTTCCCATTTTCACTTTCTGCTGATGAGTCTGACATAGTGGAAAAAATGCAAATCTTCTTTTGGCCAGTAAGCTTATACGAGTGATGCAAACAGCAACTTTTAAACAGAGCGTGCATGAGGAGGAATGGGATTGTGCATACTCTCGCATGCGTTTAATAGGCATTCCCTCTCAGAAGCCGGTAGAGTACAGGGTTGTGCATGTGCATTTTTTTTTTTAAGTGGATAGGGCGGTTCTTTTTTTTTTAAATTTGTGAAAAACCTCCCTCCACTATACCTTTAAGCATTAGTTCACCCAAGGCTTCTTGTAGAGATCCGGTTTTTGGACTTGTATCATGACTTTTCACCCTCTGTGAACCATTTTCAATTTGTTGTCAGAAGTTACTGTGCGTTTCAATAAAGAAAAATATTGCTTGACACAAGATGTTCCAAAAGTGGAATTTATATTTTTGTATTCAAATGTAACTTTTTGCAAGTAGACTCTAACTCACAGCAAAGTGACGATCATTGATCCCATTAATTGGAATGAATCCGGCAGCACAGAGCACACACTTGTAAATTCAGGAAATCTACTATGTGGGGCAACACCTAGTTTTTCATATTTATATGGTTATTAGGACTGAAAAACCAGTTGTTTGAGTTTCTTGAGATACTCATTCCATGTATGTTTAAAAAAATTATCAATTTTGTGACAGTGTCAACAAATGTATCCTAAAAGCCAAGAAAGATCCACCTCTTGTTGGCAGGAGTGTTGCTAAGCAACAGAAAGTGCTACAGATATGATTTCAATACTACATTTAGTACTGCGGTGGCTTGGTAAGTCCAACACACATTTTCTGCTTTTTGGTTGTACCAAGTCTGTGTCTGATTGTTTGGTCCTGACAAGAATCCTCTGGTTTTTATTCACAACTGCACAAAGGGTCTAGACCGAGTAGGGGAATTAACTACAAGGGGATTTGGGTCCAAATAGACAACATGAAATTTGGAATAGATGGGCAGCACTAGACCACAACACTGACATCCTGCAATTAGGCGAGGTCAGTATCTGTAATAAATAATATGAAAATACCATTAATTTATTTTTTATTACAGATTCAGTCAATTAAGGTATCTTAAACATCAGCTAATTTAAATCCCAGAGCACCTAAGAGTATTTTGCCTGCTGTTTATGCCTTTCACTTGTAAATCTTTCTTTCAGGGGACTATTAAAGTAAAATCCTCAAAATCTAAAAATAAAAGCAAGTCCTTTCTTGTATTAGTAAGGTCCATAATAAAGTGGCCAAGGAGTGCAAATCCAGATTGAGAAAATAACAAATGAAATTTCAACTGTGTAGAAATAATGACAATGATTTTTTTTAGGTCAAATTTGTGTTATTATTATATTTTAACACTGAAACAGTAAGTACAAACATACAACACTTACATTTCAGTGGCATTTTTAATTCAAATCCCAGCGACACAGATTTACCTCCATACAAATGAGACATTTATTTTTCATACTTATTTTTGCAAACAAAAGAAAAAACATAAACTTTAAAGGTGTACCCAGTTTAGGGTTAGGTTTAAGATGTGAGCTTGGGCCTTTTTGTTTTAGTTTTAAAAAGTGATGTTACATAAGTATGTCTTTAGGCGGCCCTGTGATGAACTCATTCAAGTGGAGTTCTTAACCTGTTCAATGCAAAGTTGAATCTATCCTCCACATAGAAAACTGGGAGGAATTACATTTAAAAAATAATTCAAACTCATTACATTTTTTAGAGTGCATTATTGAATGCCTAATGTACGAGAATCTTTCACTGATATTCTGGCAGTACATGGTTTGCATTCCTCTGGTATCAGGGGCTCCATGCACCGCACAGCATCCCAGCCCCACCTGCCTCCCACCAAGACCTGCAACCAAGCCCATCCCCAATTTGCTGGCTGCAGAGACTGCCCAGCGGCCAAACCCTGAATGATAAGATCCAGGTCCTCCTCCTCTTTTGTGTCTCATGTTTTTCCATGTGAACCAATGTTCTCTGCTTCAAAACTTAGCGATGCCTGTTTGCACACACATTCTAACATAGCTGTACAGCAGTGCACACAGATAAGGCCAGATGCAGTTAAAAATGTGCGAATGCATACTTTTTCAGAGCAAATATAGAATATTAACAACTTGTTTGCAAGAAGATGCTTGGTGTTTTCCAACAGTGAATGTTCAGTGTGTGACAGATGTGTGTGTATTGTGGCAAAGAACATGCCCGGGATATGGTTGGTGAGAACATGTTAAAAGGGTCAGCCATTACCAAAGAGGAATGTCTGTACAATATTTAGAAAAAATACATTGAGATAGTTTTAAATACTTAAATGGAGCAAAATTATTTTTAGAAAAATGCATGTTAGTCAGCTCTTTTTGTATGATGTTGTTGAAGCCAAATGTTTTACATTGTCGGACTCCGAACCAACTTTGACATGCAGTTTTTCAAAGCAACTATAGGCCATCCAGCTCTCTGTAACAGAAGTAATCTTCCTCTTGTAATGACGAGAGTCACACCAATTCATCGATTGATCTCTTGCTCCATACTCATCCGTATTTTAGCAGCAGCTACACTTATTAATCTAACAATCTCCATTTTTACTCCCTCACTTGAACAGGACCCACATACATACTGTTATGGTAATCCCCTTTTGGGACTCTTGAGTTTTTATTTTTGAGTTGTTAGTTATTCTGTTTTTATTGATCTTTGATTAATTTTTCCATTATTTTCAAGCAGTCTCTAGTTACTGTCTGTCTCCCCTTGTGTTCGTTCCTTTCCCTTGGCTTCCTTCTAGTTAGTTCCACTCACCCTGCTCCATATTTAGCTCATTAGCCCATCCTTTGTTTGGTTCCCCTTATGTACACTACCTCTGCAGTCAGTCAGTGCTAGTTCCTTCTTGTCCCATGTGACTTTCCCCTGATGTTTTCTGGTTTGGTTCTTTGTATTTTTGTACTTTGCATTTTTTGGATTTTGCCTCCAGTTGCCTTATCAGAATCAGAATTAGACATACTTTTAATAATTCAGAGGGAAATTACACTAAGTCTTCAAGACTCACCTCTGCCTCCCCCCGATCTCTGCTTTTGGGTTCTCTAAAACCTCCACCCAACCGTGACAGAAAGAACCAGCCATAATGGGCCCAGCAGAGCTCAGCCTGGAGGACACCCAGAAAAAAAAAATTTTTCAGTATCAAAGGAATACTCTGAACACTATTGCTATCTCTCAGCCTGCCTTGACGAGAGGTGATTGTGGTTTGCTAACTAAAAACATTCTTCTCCCTAACACCACACACTCCTTGCTTCCCCCAGTAGTGTCTGAACTATTTGAAGTTGGAGTGGAACCGTCAAGCCGCTTGCCCAACTCTTTAATAGACTCCCCACCACCCAAACTGTTACTTCTCACCCCGCCTCATTCAATTGCCTCCTCGGCCCCTATTCCCTTCCTCCCACGCTCTTCTCAGCTGCTGGTCTTCTCCCCTGCCATCTACTTCCCTCCCAGGCGCATAGCACCACCGCCGAGTGAAAAAATACCTTCCCTTCCAGTGGGTCAGCCTGACGCAGCTATTCCCTCTCAGTAGGTCAGCCTGACGCCACTACTTCCCCTCCTCTCCAATGGGTCAGCCTGACGTGGGCAGCCTCCAGTGGGTCAGTCAGAAACCACCACTCCCTTCCTATGGGTCAGTCTGTCACAGCTTTTTTTTTTCATCTCCCAACCAGGTCAAGTTTTCCTGTGTGGTCTCAGTCAAGTACTTCCATGACCAACAGGAGCCAACAGAACCAGATCATCTGGTAAAAAGGAGAGACAAAGTCCATTGGTCCCTATACCAAACTCTCACTGCAAAAAGGTGTATCCCTTGAGGTGTTGACTTTTATTTGGGTTCGACAAGGAGAAACCCTTGGCTCTGTAAGAACCATGACTTCTTTTGTAATTTAGAGCAGAGAATGCTTTGTAGCGGCTATCATTATGTAAATTTTCCATGTCAAGTTATTTTAGTCAGAAATAATAATTTACATTTAAGATTTGTTACAAGCACTCAACTCTTGCTCATTGTTTTCCGCTTTATCCAGGACCGGAGCGTTGAGGCAGAAGACTCACTAGAGAATCACAGAAGCTCTACTAGAACTTTGTTGTTCCCACCAACCAACACCTGACTGAAAATACATTGAAAAAACATAATTATTTGTGTTTAAACAGCCTCTACATTTGGTTGAAAAGTGAAATGTGAAAAACTGTAATTTTCACATTGTTGAAACAACGTTGAAAATTGTTTTTATTCGACTAAAGATGGACAAAATCTGACTGACCAAACACAACCAAATTTGAAACCTCTTCTGGACTAAATCGAGACCATGAAAGACCGATCAGATTTAGCCTACAACCAACATCCAAATGACGTCTGGTGATTTATTTATTTATTTATTTTTTTTTTTTTTTGATGTTTAGAAATGTATCATTACATCCTGAACAGGAGCAGGACCCTTGAAAACCACCATGAATCATGAAAAAAAATATTTTTTTTCCCTCTTCTCCTGGGCCTGATTCAAGGAGAGACCCAACTTCCCAGCTGGATACCACAATTACAAAGGGTGCACTCTCCAGAACCGTGGTCCATTTAGCTGGAGAAAAGGACTGCATCACTCTTTGAAGAAGCTTGAGATGTAAACCAAGCATCACCATTGCTACCCGTTAATGCAATGTTTTTAAATCTCCGCCTGTTGATCGACTAAAATAGCACTGGGTTTCCCATGCTGGCCAGGCACTTTGCCCTTCTTCACTGTCACTGGTTCTGACGCACAAACTGCTGAGTCGTAGCCTGTCTCGGCCGCCCATGAGCTGCAGTAACAAGCTGCCAACTAGTTGAAGTTATACATGCTGCCATTTGAATGTGTTTGTTGATGGGCCATCTTGAGGAAAGCAATGTCACGGTTTGTTTGGAGGTTTTTGAGAGGACCCAAATGAGCAGGCTGACAGGCAGGGGTGAGTTCTTTAAAGATTTAATGAAAGACCGTCAGGGCAGCAAAACAGGAATCCAAAAAAATCCAACTTAAAAAATGTTAAACAAAAACAGGTATCCAAAAAATCCAACATAAAAATAAAACACGAACCAGGAAACCATGGAGTACATCAGGGGAAAACCATCACAAGGAGCCAGGGTGAGACAAAAATAAGACAGGGAACCAGGACCAGCAAAGAGGGACTGCAGAGGGAGTGTATTTATGGTCGACTTGAACAAAGGTAGGACTCACCGTTGATAAGGAGCAGGTGCAACTAGAGCTGATGAGGAAGCCAAGGAAAAGAAACACAAGGGGTACAGCGCGACAGACAAAGAAAAACCCAAGAAACTTAAATTAATCCAGACACACCAATAAAGCTGGAAAAACAAGGGAAAAACCTGGATGAACTTGAAACTGAAAAACTAAGGGAAAACAACAGAACCAAGATCGTTACATGCAACTGGTTTTTATGACTCAAAAGAAACCCTTTTATGATCCTGTTTTGGCATGGTCTCACATCTTGAGGTCACTGGCTTTCATATAATATATTCAATTTTATTAAGTGTATTTGTAATACTTTTTATTTCTGAGATTTCTGGGTAATAATTTACCCCGTCGTAATCAAAACGCTAGGAAATAGTGAGCAATTATGATGATATTTACAGTAGTAAGTCCACTTGAAAAAACATTATCTCTAAAAATGTTTTTAACATTTCACACTTTATAACTTTTGTAGCTACACTTGGTTTAATCAGATATGTAATTTTTAGGCAACAATCACTCTTTTTAAAACCCTTTAGCCATAAGAGGTCAACACATCAATTCACAGCAGCAAAACTAGACTAATTTTGGAAGTTAGACTACTGAAGTTTTTCTAAACAGACCCTTACTGCAAATTTCAAAATAAAAAGCCTCATGTTTACCCAGTTATAAAGCATCTATTAACCTTATTTTAGCTTAAAACAATGGGATTTAAAATCTGAAATGGACCTATATCATTGGTGGGTCAACTCTATGCCATAAGAAACACCCATGACAGACTTAAAAATCAGACCCCCAGTACCCTCCAAAATAAAAAGCCCTTCCGCTATAATAATAGCAAGTAATTGCAGCATAGTGCTTCAAGGTTATGACCCAATTTCAAGGCAGTTTTGAAATTAGACCACTAAAAGCCTATTAAAATGGATAATATTTAAAATAAAAAGTCTCCCATATCCACAGAAGTAAAACATCTAATAACCTCATAACAAAGTAAAATGCTGTGATTTAAAAAAAGAAAAATGTTCTGTTGCACCTAAGAAAAGGGAAGTGAGTAGTATTGATGCTGAGTTACAATGGTAATCCCAACTTGCCACAAACTGGTGGCAAACGTATATCCAAAAACTATGGTGATGTAAGTCAACCATACAAGGTAGGGTAGCACAAACCAACACATACACAACAGAATCCCTCTAGCTAACAAGTGTCAGGCCCTTCCAAAATATCCCTGTGAATTTTTATCTAGTTGTAAAATTCTGTTAAACTTAGCCTCCCGACAATTAATCTGACTATCTGAATTTGCTTCACTGACAGCTCATATTCTAGTTTATGAAAACTTGTCTTTTTGACATTTTCTTTTCTTCCAAAAATGTCGCCCAAAAGTCATCACTTTTCATCATCTGACTGTCCTGTAGAGTACTATGTTCAGAGAGCATAAAAAAAAAAATAGAGGTTATACAGTTCACCTTCAACTACCTCCAGCCTCGTGTTTGCTCACTGGCTGATGAAGTAGTTCAGTGTCCCCTGAAGAGGAAAATTTCATTTAGCCATGCCCTCCCTCATGGAAGCCTTATTTTAAAGGGTTTTGTACATTTAAAACATCTACAACAGTTTTTTGGTCACATTGCTCTTTGAATATGGGGACCAAAAAATATCATAACACACCTTTGTAAATCTTTTTCCATGATAGCAAAACTGTTTCTGAGAAACCATTCACTGTTAAAACTGAGGAACAGTCCTAATACTCAATGAGGAACACAGATTCCCAGAAAGGTCTGCTTCTTTAGTTTTGACATGAAAAATTAAGTTAAAAAGAATGAAGGTCATGACTTTTGGGTGGCAAATCTAGCGCTCAGTATGTTTGCTTTCAAATAAGTCTATTACTGTTGAAATAAATCCAGAGCAGCTTTTTGAAAAGGTTTCCTTACTCCTTCTTTAATTTATCCCCCATTTTATAAATTAACACTTTAATGTTGGACTAAATGCAGAGGTGGGTAGAGTAACAATATTTTTACAGAAGTAAAATTTACGCTATTTCATTATATTTTTACCAAGTAAAAGTAAAAGATAGCCTTAAAAACACCTTCAAGTAAGAGTAAAACAATATTTGGTAAAGAAAAAGAAAAAAAAAAAAGCTGCTCAAGTACTAAATTAACTGAGATAATCTTACTAACCATGATCATAACAACTGATTAAATATTTTTGAGGAGTTATAAAATGTAAATTCAATATTTACAGTGTGTAGATCAGGTTAAATTACAATATACTGTTACTGTATTGTCACTATACCTCCAAATGATGCAGCAGACTCAGCAGATGGAAAACTTATATTTATCCAATAAGCATTGAGTAAAAAGAAGAAGAGAGTGCCTCTCAATGGTGCATAATGGATAAATAGCCAGAAACTTTACTCAAGTAAGAATAGATATTTTTTCATATGAATACTTAAGTAAAGGTAAAAGTAAGGTCTTGTAAACAACTCAAAAGTGTTTTTTTAAAGTTTACTCAGAAGTAATGTGACTGGAAGTAAATGACTGACTGCATATGATAGAGAAACACAAAAAATAGGAGTTATTGTGATCAGAATAAAAAGTAATCCGGGGTTTCAGTTTTCTATAAGCATAAAATCTCAGTGGGGCAGGCTTCCAGGGCCTTTTTTTAAGATTCCCCTAAAAAAATCCTGCTTGGAGCTGATGCAAAGATGGATTAAGCTAATTAATATGTAAATAAAAGAAAAAATCCCTTCTAGAGTGGGCAGCAAAAGAGTATATAGAATCACAACCTCCAAAGGATAGAAAATGGATCTAAAGCACAAAAAAACCATCCCTTAATGTGACGAAATTGGTAAAAAAACAAAGTGACAAGACTTTTCAGCTGTAATTTGAATAAAATCTGATCTTAAATTTAAATTTATTTTTTTCTTATATTAGTTTGTAAAACTGAAAAAAATCCCTTTGTGAGTCCGAATTTTACCTTTGAATCTATCTTGATCTGTTAAAACAAATAAAACCATAAAATATCATAGGTGTGACTCTAATGTGATAAAACAGTAACAGGTTATCATCTATATACAGTAACCACCATTAATACTC
This sequence comes from Cyprinodon brontotheroides, assembly GCA_018398635.1. NCBI lineage: Eukaryota > Metazoa > Chordata > Actinopteri > Cyprinodontiformes > Cyprinodontidae > Cyprinodon > Cyprinodon brontotheroides. Next base: position 7,639 of record JAGKQL010002794.1, on the reverse strand, counting down.
ATACAAAACACACTGGTTGTTCCCTCAACAAACCTATTAAATTTATATATTTTCTACTTTTTAATTGTTTTCACAATGTGTATCTTTAATCTACTTCCAAATTCCCTCCATTCTGTTTTATTGCTCTCTATCTTTTAATTGCATCTGCCCTCTTCCAAAAGGCTGTCCTTCCTCTATAAGTGTCCAGTTGTCCACTATGTGATAATATGTCCACTGTGTGCGTGATCTCCAAACATGTCTTTAAGTGACATAAATGTCTCAACAGTTGCTCCAGGAGCTACTGAAGTACAGATGGTGAAAATATCAACCATTTAAACAGGCCTAAAACATCCAAGGCTGCCAGTGAATTTGTCTTAGTAATGAGATGGAGAGATGCCCTGTACATATCACAGCTTGTGCTTTGATTTAAGCCGCTGAATGAGGTGATGTCGTAATTTGTACGCGAAGGGAAAACACACACACACAGCCATTTAGTGATGGGATCCAGCTCTTTTCAGTGGCACTCCCCCAACCCATCTGGCTTTATTTACAATCCAGTTGGAGTCAGACACGAACATTATACTTGGCCGTCTTCATTTTTATTGGTCAGCCTTGATTTATGACCATCAGAGTCCAAAATAATTGGCTGACACTGATGTCTTTTTATAAGTTGTGTTCAGGGGGGCAGTGCTATGGCAGCTAAACTTCTTGGAAAATCAGGGAAAACAGAAAGAATGTGTGACGGTTCCCTTGAGAAGGAGTCTCCCAGACGAGGTCCTACTTTAAAAGATTTTTGTAACAGGCTCTCTTGCTCAGCTAAGTGTATAGCGGTGCTAAAGCAATTGCTAACTTGTGGAGCCTACAGGATGAAAATAATCATTGTTTAAGGTTTGAGCTATAGTCTAAAACATTATGTTTTTTAAAATGCTTTTTGACACAGAGTGGCAAGAAAATAAAGATCTCTGTATATCATGATAACTGGCACTAGAACTAGTCATTTTCTGTCCCATTCTCCTGTGCCAGGTTTAGACAATTTAATTAAATTCATGACAGTTTAGTTATGATCAATTCAGTTCAGTTTGAAAAATAATAAAGAAAATCCTATTGAAATATACCTACACAACATGTGTTTGTACATGTGCAGTAGCTCCTCTTCAATACAAACGATAGGACCATCCTGGGGCGCTGCTCTCTTTAGCCCATAGATGCAGCAACTTTATTTGCAACGTTTTATTTTTTTTCAGATCTCATGGTTTTTACTCCTGCATTACCCCATCTCTCCTCTACTTCACTCTCTGCTGGCTGCAGGGTGAGGCTTCTCTAAACAAACTCAGCACAGAAACATATATGAGGGACAATATTAGGAGCAGAAAGTCATTTATTTTGAGTGTTTGCATTGGGAGGCAATCGTGCAGTGTTTTAAGTGAGCTTTTATCTTCACCACCAGGAACTTCATAGCATTAGTAGTAATTTTAACCACTTCTTGTGCTTAATGTTTGACTTAAGATTAAGAGTTTTTCCTTAAAATGTAGGTTATAGGGCTTGTTTTACAAGACAAATTTGATCAATGGTTCACATTATTGTCATAAAAGCGGGACAGATGTACTCAGTATTCCAAGGTGAGACAGTCAGTATGAAAAGTTCAAAAGTTTATTAAAATAAAAATAAACAAAACTAAACTAAAGCTACTGCTAGGATCTGTGGCTGCGGATGCTGCGGGGGTGGGGCACCGTCCAATCTCAGACACTCTGGTTTAACAGTTCAGTTACATGATCATCTAAAGATGGCGATCTGCATTGAGTCACTTACGCAACAGCCGGACCCTGATGAACTTCAAGGCGGCACTCTTCACCCAGAGTGTCCCGGTGCTGCAGCCCTGGAGGACTCATTCGAAAGAGCGAACGATCAAGGCCAGGGGATCCAGGCTTCAGGCAAGTGCTCCCAGGCAAGTTCAGAGTCAGAATCTTGACCGAAGCCCGGTCGCAACCAGGCTGACAGGGATCCCAGGTGCAGGCGGGAGCAGGCTCAGTGGAAGAGGAGTACTTGAGACAGGGCGTGGAACCAGCTGAGCAGGACCTTTTAAACTGGTCTCCTCCTTGGAGCCAGGAAGCTTACTGGAATAAAGCAGTCCTCCGCATACAGAGCCAAAAACCCAGGAGGACTCAACAGGGGAGGAACGGTGGATGAGCAGGGGACAAGACAGACACAAAAAACCCTCTTTCACTGGCCGCCAGGATCAGGACATGAACCTTGGAACAAACTGAACTGGCAGACTGAACAGAAAATAAATATTTAATGATCTGGCCATGATAACTGGGCAGAGCCCAATATAAGGGCAACTGGCAGGTGGATGAGATGAATGACAATTAGGAGCTGGAAAGAGTAAAACAGGTGAAAGGCAGGGTAATTAAGGCCAGCTATCACAGCAGATCATGACAATTGGCCCCACTACTGACAAAGTTAGGATGATTTTATTTGGTTTTATTTCATATAAAGGTTGTTTTTGGCCTGTCTACTTTTTGAGACGTTAAAACTTATTTTTATAAAAGCTCTGGAACCGGTTGACGGTTATACTTTCGTTCAGACCGCCAGGCAACAGAAGGATAGCTTAGCGTGTGCTGCCGTGTTTGATGCTTGTACCAAGTCTAGTTCTGATGTGCAGCTGGCACAGCAAAGATGGACGAAGTTTTTAGTGTAGAATTATATGATTCTGCAGGGATCTTTACAAGCAGTGCAAAAACTATTGGGGGCTCTGTGTACTAAATGAAATGCATGTTTTATGAGGTAATGTAAAGACAATCATATGAATATAGTTTATCAATGCTACAGTACCTCTTGCAAAACAAAAAATCCTTGATCTTACATCACAAAAAAAGTTAGCTGAAAAATTAAAAAGCAGTAAATACAGAAAGATATGTGGAATGCATTTTTGCCAAGCAGTTAGAGATTTTTCCCTTCCCAGCTTGCCCGCTCCTTATATCTTTTATTAGCTTTTGAAGGACTGCCTAAAAATGAGCCTATCGCAGATGTTTGGACAAGTAGCTGCGTTTGCATGCGCTGTTCATTTTATACACATCACCGCCATACGGGACACAGTATGACCTACTCCACACAATAACCAGTAAGTAACACCTCCATGTGCACAATACCGCCAACTTCTACCCTCGGCAGCACAAGCGTACCCCCATGGATTGAGAGAAGCACCTTGATGCTTCCAATGTGCCCGAACAACACTGTTATTAACTCCTCAGTGGTAAATGACTTAGTGTTTGCAGCTTGTTTTAGAAGAGAAATAAACTATTTTAATCAGTTTGTAAATGTATGCCCAGGTGTGAATGTATATAAATGTACTAATTTCAGTTGATTGGAGCTTGTCATAAATCCCACTCATGCAAAGTTCTTCATAACATACCAACTTTACTCTGTGACTGAAAGCTCCGGTTGGCCATCTGTCACTACCTGTGAAGGTGAACAGACTGCCAACCTGAAGCAGTTCCAGGTTTCTCACACTACTTCTGCTGTATAATGCAGGAGTACAATATTCTAAGCTTTCTGCAGCACAGTCATCTGATTCAGCTGTTCTATTATCATTATTTTCATGGATATTACTTTTGAAAAGCACAAATACTATATAGTTCTATATACTGTTAAGTAAAGCATCATCTTGTGAAAATACTGTTGATTAATGAAACACAGGATTGCTACATTTGGTATAACCAACTAATATCGTACATATAGAACATCTGCCTTACAGTATATGTTGACCTAACTCGTGTCTGAAATAAGGGTTCATTTTAAGAATTTTTATAAATCTGTTCTCCTGTAACATATGAAGAGAACAGTTGAGTTCATTAATGCAGCTCCATGATACAGAGCTGAGGGAGCTGTTTATTATTATTTTTTTTTTACTTTCACCCAAAGTTTCCTGCTTGAAATATGGCTCTTTGACAATGATCAGATGGGATATTGTTTTTTGTTCCAAAATATTAGGTGCTGTGCAATCTACATACGTTTTAAAATCTTGTAAAATGTAAAAGACAGGACTTCAGCACAAGCTGATTTTGAATTTTGATCATTGTAGTTAAGGAAAACACTGTTAATCAGCCACCAATGGAAATCAGCTGCACTGAAGCAGGATCACATCTACAACTTGCAGGACAGCGGCCCTCCAGGGCTGACTTTGGACAGGGCTGGTTTAGAGAGGTATTTGTATAGGGCTTCTAAGAATGCAAGTCATATTCGTTTCTGGCATTCTGGCAATTTGTTTTCCAATGTTCAACATCCAGCAGCTTTATATCTGAAAGTTGTAGAGAAACACCATGTTAGTATTATGCATGAAGGTCCTAACATTTCATTTCAGATATTTGTGATGCACCACGAGAAAACTAGGAACAAGAAGGCAACGCACAAACTGAGAAAAACCAATCCAGTTTTGAGAAAACAGTGATGATTATTTTTTTTTTTTTATTGAAGATTTGAATGAAACACTCAAGGCTCTAAAGCAGGGGATGGGAAAATCCAGTTCCTGAGGGCCGGTATCCTGCAACTTTTAGATTCCCTCTTGGTCCAACACAGCTGAATCAAATGACTGAGTTACCTCCCCATTATGCAGTCAATTCTTCCAGAGTCCTCTTATCATCTAATTACTTGATCCAGGTGTGTTGAACCAAAGGCACCATTAAAAGTTGCAGGATACCAGCCCTCAGGAACTGGAATAGCCCACCCATGCTCTGAAGTGCAGTTGTTGAAGTTTAAATGTTAAACTTTGTGTTTAAACTCAACCTATTTTCATGTAAGTTCTTAACTGCCACACCTGTATACCCGGAGCGTACATAGTTCATTATATAGTGGTCCTGTTTGGCTTAATAAAGGCTCTTGAAAAGCCTGGTGGCCAATATGCTTCATGCCTTAAATTAAGCACGTGGTTACTTATTTGGGAAGATAGGATCAAACGAAAGACAAGCAGTAAAATCATTTCTCAAACTTTTTTTCCAACTTGTGATGCATATCGAGTTTACTTCTCACAACTCTGCCCCTCCTAACCAACCTCTTTACAGTTTTCTATTTTTGGACTATTTGTAGGTCTAAAAAAATAATAATCTCAAAAGGCACCCACTGCTGTGACCCAATTTTTTTTTTTTTTTGCACATTCATAAGACTGAAGACATTTTAGACACATGACATTAACAAGTTTTGTATATGTCAGGTGTTTAAGTTTTTTATTATATTTTTTTTGTATGTGTTTGTGTTACTGTTGAAGTTGGTGTTGTAGCTTTTAGGACATCTAAAATATGTTTTTCCGTGCGAGAAACAGTGGTAAATAAGTTTTATTTATGATTTTAGTGCAGTTTGTTGATATAAAGCCTCTTTTGAGAATTACTGCTAAGATATGAAAGGTATGCAAAGGTGTAAAAGTTAAAAGCTTTTGTTGCCACTTCCAGGGTCTAATGGTGTGCTCAAATACCAAAGCCCGGACGCTACTGTAGGTTAAAACATCGTTTGAGATACTTAGATGCTCTGTTCTTTCGTTTCAATCTAGAGAGTGGCTTGGATTTATTGTCTTTATTATAACACATATATGACATATACGTTATAACACATTTTGGAGTGAGAAAGTCCACCACAACATGTCATCAGGATTGCAATCCTACCTAAATATCCTGGTCCTTTTTCCGAACAGCAGACCCCTTGCAAACTGCTTTGATAGCTTTCTGAGGTCGGTTAGGCTATCAGGGATTTCACACTGCCCCTTGTAGCAGCTGAAAGTTAATATAGAGAAATATTTAGATTTTTGGCTAAAACTGCAAGTACCAAAATATAAAATGAAATATTTATTGCTGGCAGGTTTTAACATTTTTTATTAATGAAGGTATTTATAAACTGTTTTATACAGTTCAGTAAGAAAATGTTTTAGTTGAGTTACAATGATTAGAGCCCCCTATTTTTCTTTTTTATATTGTAAATTCATTTTTATGGTCTTTTAAAACCAATTGAGATTAAACTTAGTGATCTGACAGCTCTACAGAAGCAATCACTGCTTATATATAGTGTCTGCCTCCCAGAAAACTCCTGTATTACCATTTCTGATTGTTTGACACTTTGCAAAAGTCCAGATTTCTAAACTCCAGGATTGAACATTCAGACACCCCAACACTGGGACGTTCCAACCCCAGGATTCCAGGAAGCACTGCTCCTGGTGACGCCTATAAACACTGTGGGCGGATCTTGAGGTTTCGCGTGTATAAAGCGTGACTATTTCACTGCGCCGCATTTAAAATGTACAAACTGATCTATCAGCTTAGCGTGCTAAAAGGGATTTGGTATTTAAGCATTGCTAAATGGCCTCTTATCCATTTAGTACTTTTCTGCAATGAATATATGCAATATGGAGTTTACACGCAAAAGTGCGTCTCTTGTGGGAGGATCATGTAAATATATTAATTTAGCACTCATAAAGTGATTTATCAAACCTAAAAACAATTTTGCTAACGGGTATCTGACTTATATTTAACACGTTTCAAAAGAAGGTGCAAATGGTCTGTATTATTGTCGCAGGCAGTTTATTATACCCAATAAAGCAAGGAGACGCCAGAGAATACATTTTTCCACTCCCGTGTGAATATTTTTGGAATGAACGAGCTTGATCATCAAACATATCGTTTATCCAGCATTGCCATTTTGCGGAGCTGTTGGGGGAACTCGAATGGATTGGAGCCAGCCACAAGGAGGACCCATCGTAATACCAGATATCACAAAACTCCTTGCAACATTGCACTTTTGCATCTGGGTCATTCCAGCGTATGGTTGCAGGGCTGCTGGGATTCTCCCACCTGGCTTTTCAGAAGTGCTGTCCTACGGGGTGGGTTCTCCCTGCGCCTGTGGGCACAGCAACATGCCAATGCTGGGGGTTGCGTAATCTCATCCACGCGGTCGCTATAGCCAGAGCCCGGTATGTGCACATTTTCTACAGGCCAATACAAAACACCTGTTTTTGTTGTTGTTTTTTTTTACTGCAGTGAAGTAGAAATTCAATACACATACCACATAGGAATAAAGGTTGCCAAAGTTTTTTTCTTTATATATCACTGTAAGATTTAAATTTCTTAATGCACTAGTTTGTAGAAACTACAAACTACTTTGCCGCAAACCACAAAACGCGCAAAACCATCATTTAAATAGGGCGTCTCCAACAGTTTTGCACCTGCCACCAGTTACGCAATCGCTCTTGTTAAATCACCCGCAAACCATGGTTCAGCTCCTTGCGCAAAATTTCAGTTTGCGAGCGCAAATTACTGCACGCAAAATTGGATCTTGATAAATCCGGCCCTGTGTTTCATCGTCAACCTTACCTTTGCATGTACAGTAAATCAGCTGCTCTGACCCCCATAACGCTTTTGGTCTGAATGCACCATAAGGAATATTCAAAGGCTGATTTTTCCTTCAAGTACAGCAGAGAGTTTCAACATTCACATGGCCATATCTTCTTAAATCCTTTTTTGATTTGCCCTTGGACAGCTTATACTTCACTCTATTGTGATGTGTAAATATACTTCTTGGTTTTACAATGGCCTATAATGTTGGATCACTCCTCCTCCTATAAATGATGAAAATAACATTACCGGTACCTAAAAGTTAGGTTGTTTAATCTGTCAAGAAAAAG
>JAGKQL010002792.1:0-29709 GCA_018398635.1 Cyprinodon brontotheroides | reverse complement strand
TCCCCAGGCCTGAACCAGCAAACTGTACATTTACTACGTGCTTGTGTAACAATAAACTTGTTAACTTTTCCCCTGAGTCCGTTGTGTTCTGAATCTTGGGCCTCTCAGTAAACCCATCATGACAGTTTTCATGCCAAGTGGGAATCTATCCTGTGATATGGTGGTTGGATCTATTCAGATTTGTTGAATGGTTCAATGGTTCAATTATTTCAGTGACCTGATGTGTATGTTTTTAGAGCTAATTTTGATTGGACATTTTCATTGGTTTTAATCATTTACTGTATCTTCGTGATTCATGAATACTGAGTGTTTGTCCACTAAGTTTAACATATGCAGCATTCTCACTTAAAAACAAAGGAGTCGTGAGGGGAAAAACTAAAAGACACAAGGACTGCATGAATGGAGAATGATGAGGAGGGAGAGATAGACATTTGAATAAATGTTCATTTCCTCTGCTGTATCTTCTGCTGTGTCTTATGTAACAGCCTGGAACATGCATTTCTTTTGCAATCTGGATTTTAAGTTGAGAGGTTGTCTCTGCTGCAGCGCAGCATGCACGCAACCTGCCCTGCATCAACCATGACAGACAGAGAGGATGTCAGGAGGCGGGTTTCAAAGAAAACAAAAGCACTGAGTTGACAATACTGGCATTACTCTTACTCCTTAGGTTACCATTTTTCTCTCATGTGTCAACACTGTGCATAATGTTCCTTTCCTGCGTTTTCAATTTTTCTCTTATCATGCATATACGGCATACAAAGTTCCACTTCCTCCTTGGCTCTGCATTTTAAGCTTGGCCTCTTTTGTATGCTTCTATGGTAACATCATCAAACATGCAGTAGGTCCCCTTTCATTGAGTTTGGTTCCTCTTTATGCCAGCGCGGGCACTAGGGGTTGAATTTTATCAACCTTTATAGCATAAAGGCCTGTTTTTTAAGCCTTTTGGTACCGTAATGGATAGTGAGTTATTAAAATGAAATTGTGTAATTTATTTTTTCATATTGGAAGCCTAATTTTCTAAATGTTGCATATTGTTTATGGATGTTTGTCTGTTTTGATTAGCATTGTATATGGTAATGTTTAATTCTTTTTGTTGGTTTTTGTACCTCATGGGCTGCCGTAGAAAATGAGGGCAGGCCCTATAAATGCTGGTGGGATCATTGCACTAATGAATGACTTGAACTGTTAAGCTGTTTGTCATCAATCAAACAAGCAATCAACAGGTAGTGTTCCCCAGTGAAAGCAGCGAGGTATGTTTTGTTATTTGTATAGTAAATTATTGTTTTGTATTCTAATATTTGTATATGTGGTATATGTTTTAGTTTTCACAGTGACTAAGATGGTGAATGTGATGAGGATCTTCATCAAAGAAAATAAAAGGCTTAATTCACAATTCGTAGAGACTGGCTGGAGTAATTAAAGTGCTGCTAAGCAGGTACCTTTGGTAGGCATTTGTTCAATTAGACCCTAGTATTATGCCAGCGACACGCTTTCCTTTGCATACTCTCATCACTTCCAAGCGCTCTCATCAATTAATTTATTCTTGACGCGGTCGGCAAGCCCAAATTATGTCAGTTTCTTGGCTTTAAGCATACCCTGTGTGGTGTCCGTATTATTAGGAAATGTATAACTAGAAAATATGGCGAGCAAGCAACAGCCCCTGGCAAGGGTTCATATGTAACTGAGCCTCCAGGAGCAGCGGTTCCCAACCTTTTTGCACCACAGACCGGATCCATACAAACAGCATAAAAATAAAACTCACCATTACGTTGAATTAGTGGGAGCCCTGAGCTTGTTTCTCCGAAACAAGCCGGTCCCATCTAGGCGTAATGGGAGGCAATGACACACAAAGTGTGCTCCTAATGTCCAGTCTGCTCCGTAGCTTTGTTTTGGTCGCCATAACCGCAGAAAATCCTGCTTCACAAAGTTGGGATGTTACAAATAGGATGCGTCTTGACCTGAATTAACCTGTGTCAAGAGGCACAGATGCACTGACTGTTGTAATTGGGAGAGTTTTTATATTTTTCAAAATAAAACATCACTCAGACTCTGATCGTCGATAAATTATATATATATATATTTTTTTTTTTTCCTGTCCGGCCCGGTACCAAATGACCGACGGACTGGTACCTGTCCGCGGCCCGGTGGTTGGGGACCGCTGATCTAGAGAATTCATGTGATTCATTTCATAAATACCACCACTATTAACAGATTATGAAAAACTCCTTAAAAGAAATGACTGTTGCTCTTGGAGAGCACAAAGAAGCTTTGAAAAAGTTGTCGAAGGTTGTGTTTTCTACATCCTTGTCTCAAGACCCTTAACCCCCAATTCCACCCCAGGCGCCCCATGATGGGAGCCCACTGCTCCCCGAGGGGATGGGTTAAATGCAGAGGTAAATTAAAAATTTTTGTGAGATCAATAAAGTTCAGTTATTATTATTATTAAAACTCCGGGATCCAAGCACAATGCCCTAAACACTAGGCCACCACTCCCACATTTAACAGTGTTTTTGTTTATGTTTTCAAGGTATTATGGTGGAAAACAGCAATTGATGTAGGGCATGTGTTGCAGGTTTGTTTTGCTGTCCAAAGAGAAGGAGTCAGGGCTCATACAGGGCTGGTGGATGTCAGCTGCACGTGCTCTATAGTAGTCTTTGGAAATTGTTAGCTCATATTTATTAAACATGAACAGAGTTACAACTGAATTACTCACAAGAAAATTATTATAAACTAATCATATAATCTATACCAGTATGTACAAAAAACTTAAAAAAAAGGAGTCCAATCCTGCAGAGATTAATTTATTATTATTTTTAATTGATATACATATTTCTAGCATTTGTGCATAAAAACAAGAAATAATACATTATTTAATTCCTTCATAAATATCTAAATGCTTACATACAAACACAGACATATAAAAATACAACTACAAAGTGCAACACATCATCAGCTTTGCTCTTGAAAAAGTAGTGAGAAGTTTAGGCCTTTTTTATTGCCTCAAACTTTTAAGTCATCAAATTCCTTTATGCATCTATATCATACATAATAGACTACATTTCTAATATTAAATTATACATATCCCTGTTTTTGCACATAAACTGTATCTATTTTATAATAAACATAAGTTTGAACAGTTTAAATATTAGATTATAATATAATTTCTCAAATGTTACATTTTTTTATAGCCTTCATTTTCATTTAGCTATTTAAAAAGTGCTTTTATACCTTTTTTGTTATTATTCTGTTTGACTTTGCTTGGTCTGTCTATATCTCATTTGTAGCACAAAGTCAATCCACTACTAGATACAGCATGTCCACATTTTGTATAGTTCTTCTTATTTTTAATTCACATCTTCCTTTTTGTAAACATTTTCTGAATGGTTCTTAGTAAAAGAACAAACCATAGATACAAGCTTTGCAAATTACATCAACGTTTCATTACATACACATTTTACAACGCATATTTCTTTAATAACAAGTAAAATTTCCTGGTCTTCAAAGACTTTGAAGAAGAAGCTATAAATTGCACACACATTTATTTTAAGTATGTGGTAAAGTGGGTTGCAGAAGATCTATGAAGACTGTTGTGCAAATTTTGAGGAATGCAAACTGTTTTGGTCCTGCCCATTAAGAGGAGTGTATTGCACATTTTACTTTTTAGAATGGTGGTAAAAGAAAAATGAAGTGGTTCTAACTCATATAGTTGGAGGAAATAATACAATTATAATACCACATATTAGTTATAGAACACTTTACATAGGTACCTATTCTCTGAGTTTTGAAACATTTGTAAAAATAAATAAAGTCAAATGTTACCCTCCAACCACCCCAGCAGTGTCACAATCTGCCCTAATAGCTGAACTTAACTGTTCATGACACTCGCCTGCCTTACTCCGTTTGATCTCTAATTATCACTCATCTCATCCACCTGCTCGTTTTGCTTTATATACAGGTCAGCCCAGTTATAGGGGCCTGATCATTGATTGTTGTTTGTCCTCCTCCCTGGAGGCCAGTGGGTTAAGAGGGTTTTGGCGTTCGTCTCGCCTCCTTATCGTGTCCTGGCCCCTCGGTGGAGTACAGTTTTAATTCCTGTAAGCCTTGCTCCTAGGTGGAGACCAGTTTTGTTCGCAGTTTGCTCTGTCCCTCAGCTGCTAAGCCTGCCTGTCTGCATCTGTGCGTTTCTGTCTGAGTTCGCTGCTGGAAGCATGGAACTCTGAACCTGCCTTCACGCTCTGTGGATTCCTGGAACCCTGGATCTCTCGTTTCCTGTTTGGATTGTAACCCCTGATCGGCCTGCGGACTCCTGGATTGCAGAACTGTTCGTGTCTGATCTGTATCTCTGACCTGGATCAGATTCCTGCCTGCTCACTGAGGTTGCTGCAACACGGACACTCTGGGTGGCCCTGTAATGCAGCTCGTTTGACAGTCCATTGGCTGGATCCAGGGCTCTGAACTTTTGAACCAGGTACTTAAGTGACTCACACAGATAATCATCTCCTGTCAGATCATTGTGGTTACTTATCAGGGTTTCTCAGCGATTGGGTGGTGGCCCACTGCTCTGTGCTTCTGTTTCTGTCTGTTTATTTAAATAAAAAGTTTGAACTTTCCCACGGTCTCTTTCACCTTAATTACTGGGTCCAACTGTCCAGTTTTATGTCATCCAGATCTCCAAAGAAGGCACAAAGTGATTTGTTCAGTTCAGTAGACAGGCTATGCAAACCTTTTTCTTTTTTGTGTGCCGTCATATTCTAATGACCAAACTCTTTCAACTCAATATTGAAGGATAAGAAAATGAAATATTTACTATGTGCAAAGTACTTTCAATGGAAACTCCACTGCAGTTTGTTTGTGCTTTTTGATAGTACTTCTGAAAGTGAGCTGCAAACTGACACTCTAAAATACTTGTTGGCATCCTTTCAAAAAATGAGCAATTGATCAAATGCCAGAAGAGGTACTATGTGTGTGTATGCTAGCATATTGGACTAACAAAGATAATTGTCGGCCCAATATTACTAAAGCAAAACACGCCTACTGGCTCTCACACAGATACATATAGTTAAACCAAATATAATAAATAAAAATGAAAAATTTTAATATTGTTTGCTGGCCAGACTTATATGACATACATTATGCTCAGCATTCATTCTGGTAAAGAGCTGGTAAAGCTGTATTTTAAATGGACTAACATGGTCGCATCATCAGGTTAAAACCAATCAGATAAGAACGATAAGATACAAAAACTATGAGCAATGGTTCTGTTTTTAAATTTTGTAGCCCATGAAAACATATCAGGCCAAAGATAATGGTATAAAGATTGTCTGTTGTTCTTCTGCATGACTTTTGTAACTACCTGCATGGAATTAATATCATTATTTTGACAGTCAAAATTGGTTTAGATGCACAGAAGTTCTCCCCTAATCCTCTGGCATTGTTCCAATGACTCTTCAAGATGCCTCATGAACATATACAAAATCCAGTTTGCAGTTTCTTTGGCTGCTGAACTGCAAATACAAATTAATTTGCACCTTTTTTTTAATGTCCCTCTCTGTGTCATGAACCCAATTCCCATGTTTAAAATATGCACACCTGTAAAGTTTTACTGGCTCCTAAATGTGGTAACTGTCAAAAGTGTATAAACAGCTGCATTCTTAGATTTTTTTCTCACCAAAAGATTTAGACCCAAAAAGTTTCTCATTGAAAATCCTTGAAGTATTTTATCCTATTATTATTTTTTTTTTTTGTGATCCGCTAGGTTCAAAAATCAAAAGATCACATAGGAGCCATGGCGAAAAAAAAAGAGTGAAAATATCTTAGCTGTTTTTAACTTGACATTTTGTCACACTATGGATAAAAAATGGTAACTGGTTAAAAAGTAATAAGAAAAAACCCCACCAAAACAACCTGTTGTTACTATAACAACAAATCAAGTAATGTCAACAAAATAGGAATGAAAATCTGACTTTAAAGTTTGGAGAAGAAAAGTTATGAGCCTTATAAAAGCTTTTTTTACTGTTTTTCCATCAGCAAGATTTTTGTATAATTGCGGTTCATGGTGTCCAGGGTGTGGGTCCAGTTTCAGCTCTTATCTCAAGGGTTTCCCCAGTAATGACTCCAGCTTCCCTGGCTGTCTGCACCAAAACCAAACACATGTACCTGAGGAAAGCAGCAAAAATAAAAGCACAGGTTCAAATCAGCCAACTTATTGATCTATATGTCTGATTGCAAATAAGGCAGCATGTCTTAAAATATAGTAAAACAATCTTAAAAGATTTCAATAATGTGCTTATAAATTTCCTCTTAAAATGTAAAAATTTATAATAATGTTATATATGTATATATATATATATATATATATATACATATATAATTTTTTTTTTTTTTAACTTACTAAGTATAAGTAAGTATAAAGTTTTGTTTTACTTCCACTGGCATTTTGAAGATTTGTATTTGATGAAGAGTTTAAGTATTTAGCACACATCCGAAGGTTGCCTCATTAAAGGAATAGAGACATATGTGTGGTGGTTATGACAGCTGCAAGTTTAGCTTATCCAACAATCCTGAGGTGTTCATAAATTAAACTAAGATTTCATCTTTTTCCAATTTAATAATTAAAAAACTGAGATTTTGATGATGAATTTGCATCGAGATGAATTAAGTAAGAACTCACTTTTGCTCATTAACACCAACAGAACCTTTTCACACTAAGAATCTACTAATTTAGTAATAATTTACTGGGTTAGAGTTATCTGTAATATCTGTGAATAAAAGCTAACATTTATTTATTTAATGGACCCACTAATTTGTTTGTTTTAAAACTGCTCATTTAATAGGACCACTTATTTAAATAATGCTGTTAACTTACTGGGTATACCCATTTCAGCTTGTTTATGTGCAATATTTATAGTGACGAAAGTTACCTAACATGTACTGTTGATATCCTGCTGCACGTTGTGCAACTACAAAGAGCCTAGGCAGGTTTAAATGATGGGCTAAAACCTCCAAAAGTCCCTATTTTGAAACTAGAGGAGGAACCTCCAATCTAGCCTACAGTGTCTTTTGTGTGATGATCCAAAAGCATATTATTGGATAAAAGTCATTCTGCGGAGAAAAATTTGTAAAAAACTAATAAAACTTCCAACACAGATTGTATTTTTTAAACCACATTTAACATTTTTCAGCCATATATATTTATCAGATTTAGGAATAAATTTAGTATACGGTATGTATGCAGTTTTTATGTGTCCCCTGATCATTTTACAAAATTATGTCACACATCTCTGATTCAGATCATTTTTAAGAGCTTTTGATTACATGAATGACATACAGTTGGAGTTATGTAGATCTCTTTCTCTACTGCTGTCAACTAATTAAAGCTGGCAATAACCAACTTTCTTTGCTGGTTTTTTTTCCTTTGGCTTAACCTTTTTCTTCCCTCATTTCACTGCACAAGAACAGTGCTACTGCTGTATACCCAACTCACACATTTACCTCTGTGTAGCCAGTCCCTCTCTTTGATCTTTGGTTTTGCATAAGACCCCCAGGCTATATATGAAGTTGTTGTTTCCACCCCGCCATATATGTTTGAACCTCCTGCATTTCTGTTGCCAAGAGTATCCTGATGGCCTGCCCTTTTCCCTGTGCTCCCACTTTCCATAATGCTTTATGTTTCAATACGCCCACACAAATAGCACTGGTTTGCTTTTGATTTGATGAAAAACTTTATACCTGAATTTCTCTTTGGGGATTGATAAAGAAAAAATTTAATTAAGTTCATTTACCAGGTTGTGTTTGTTTATTGAATCTTCTATTTATATTGATCCAACCCTAACTGATGGTTCTTTTCTGCTGTAGGTATCTTCATGGTCTCCTCATAAGTGCCAGGCACCATCTGAAAATAGATGAACATGAGGTTCTTAGTCTTCATTTGTCATGGGAGAAGTCAAAAATAAAACAAAAATTCGAAAATAAAAATAATACTCCAGCTTTCTGTGTTTTGATGATTTTAAAACAAAGCCTGTGGGGCTGAATCTACACAGGTCATTCGATTGTTTTTTACTAAACAAAGACAAAGTCTAAAAGGGGTCAGAATTCAAAACCGAGTTTCTATTGTCATAGATGAATAACGATTGGTCAGTGGGTGAAATAGACATATAGAGAAGTTCAAACCCCATCGACACAAATCTCACAATTCTAAACTTCCACCATAAAAGCGGGGTAATCCAAAAAGCCTGAATTAACGCGTAAACTTCGGGGATGTTGCCTTAAATGGTTCTAGCCTGTCGTTTGTCATGCCCCGGTGGGGGGCAGGTATGAAGTGTCAACTGCTGGGCGCTGAGCGCCGTCCTCAGTTGGAGGAGGGGGGCGGTAAGGCAGGTGGGGGAAGCACGGGGTCAGCGGCTGTCCAGGCTACCTTCACGGGTCGGGTTTGGTCACTCCGTCCCCTGCTGGCTCCCTGCACCGGACCAGCCCTGGAGCTCACAGCTTCCGGTTCTGCTGCACTGTAGTCGACCAAAATCCCAGGCACGATTTTTGGGGAATTCCACGGGGACATTTTTTTAGGTATGAAAAGTAAGGACAAGTCGGAAAAAGGCGACATCTGGTCACCCTACCATATCAACAATTTGATGTTTCCAGTGAGTGAGTGCTTGTTGCTATGATCGTCTTTGCTCAAATTAACGGCTCGTTTGTAAATAACCAATCAGCGCCACAGCTCATCTAAACATTCATGATCATACCATAAAAGGAAAAAAAATAAATTTTTCATTCTGGGGCACAACCAGGCTTGCATTACAGGACTCCAACTATGCCGTTTTCTGGCCCAACCATGTTACACCCTATTCAGAGGCCTTAAGGACTAGCACCAAATACCCTATAGTATCATTCTATGAATCTTTTAAATAGCCTCAAGATTATAGCAAGATAAAAACAGCTCAAAAACCAAAAGGTTATCTTACTGGTATCTACAAGCCATGCCTAATAACATAGCCTGTAAATGGAAAAAAAATAAAGTCACAAATGGAAGCCATTAAATAGACTACACATGTTGCTACACAATTCGCCCTGAAACCAAAAAGGTGCAGCTGTAGCAGACAATAATTTATATAACCATAGAAAAGTTAAAAAGCATTTTTAACTTCACAGTAAGGGTGTGCATTTCCTGCCACTTCTTCTTCCTCTGTTTACAGCAGACTGTGTTGTCAAGGACAAGGGCAAGGAAGATTGTTGCTGATCCTGCGCACCCCAGCCACAAAACTATTTCAGTCACTGCAGTCCATCAGGACCAACAACTCACACCACAAAAACAGTTTCTTCCCATCCGCTACCAGCCTTATCAATATGGCCCAGAGACCTCCGTTACACTTGGGCCTGCCTCTGTCCCTCCCCATTCATGACCCAGAAGCTATACTAATGTAGCATCTCCAGGCCATTGCATTACATTAGCATACAGCCTACTGTGTATATAGTACATAGCTATATACTACAGTAGCTTGATCATTAAAATGGCCTTTCGGTCAAAGCGGCAACCCCACTTCCATGCAACTCCCAGCAAAATCCTCTCTCCAACTTCCAGCCACTGGAGTGACCCTCCCCCTCTCTGCATATTTTTTCTCTCTGACTCCACCCTTTCACTGAATTACAGGGTCTGATCAGGAGATGATGCTTCTCTTTAGATTTTAATGTCCATAAATCATGACTGAAGCATATTTTAGTACAAACATGTTTAAAAAGGCCTAGGGCCCATCAACGAAAGTGGGGACATTTTACTGTACAGTATATATTGTATATATTATATTGTATGTTTTATATTTTATATAACTATAGATCCTTCTGTACACATATCTAATTTGTCTGCACCATCAACAGCAAGTCAAATTCCTTGTAAGTGCAAACCTACTTGGCAATAAACGTGATTCTGATATAATTTTCAAAATAAAATTAACTACATCAGCATTGGATTTTTAAAACCCTACTATCCTTATTCAAATTATTTTAAATGCATCTTTTCTTGTCTGTCAGTGTTAAGCTGAAATTAAAAACTTTTCAGACACTCCTTTTTAAACTAGAAAAGGCAAGAATGGCGCAGTTGCCACAGTGCACAATTTTGGTCCTCCTCTTTGATTTCTGTCATTCATAGAAACATGCTAGGGTTAGCCCACCTATCACCACTGTCACTACCCGATCTGTCCTGGAAGCCCGATCTGTTCTGCGTAGGCTCCATCAGCTCATTTGTGCATGTGCATCCAGATATAAATCTGGGTTGCCCTCGATTTTATTTTGTTAAAAAGAGGCAATGACAATTTTCCCTCCACAAAACTACTAATCGTACTAAGATATAATGTGTTAAAGGTTAATCATATATTTTCTGTGAAAATAAATTCTGTTTTATCACTCGTCTCTGCCAGATCCGCACTAGAAATGGGATCCTACGCTACTGTACTTAAAAACTTTTTTGGCTTTGGTTTTAAACATCATTCTAGTCTTTTTGAGTTTTACATTTTCCTTTCCTGTTGACATTATGGTATACAGTGCGTAATCTAAAGAAAGAAACAACTAAAATATAGCTAAACATGGTTTAATCATATTTTGCCGGACTGCTCTGAGCATTTCCAATGATGTCAGACAAGCAGTTTAACGAAGAAAATGTAAAAAGCATAAAAATTGTCTAATAAAAGTCATAAAACATTTTTCATAGATGTGTATTAACATTCTTTAGAGAGATAAGGATAGAAATAAGTAATTTTTGTATCATAATTGTACAGACACCCGGATGTATATCTGTTCAGGTGTGTGCAGGATGGATTGGGCTTCCGCGACGGATCAGGTAGTGACAACTAATCCTGTCTCTTTTGCATTTAAAGGGGAAATTCCAACAATCAAAAGCAATATTGAGTCAAATTCTAGTGCAGGCCATCGCAAGGAAAAACAAGGGTACGCATGAGCTGTATTCATAATATTCTTCTAAATTGATTTAACGTGTATTTAAAGACAATTTCAGATGTATAGTATATGTAAAACACCACTTACAATCTGGGAAAGTCTACAAGGTCACTTTTCTTTGTCAGATGCTTAAATAGGAAAGGTCTTGGTCTCGTGCAAGACTGTACAATGCTATAACTTTAGAATTGAGAACCTTATGGTCACTTTGGGAGAAACACTAACTTACCTCATCGCAAACATGAAGGCTCAGAACAAAAGTCATAAAACCAGTGGAAGGGTAGTTCCCTATACTCCCCAGCCAAACCTCATGAGAGTACTTCATAAAAGCTGGACTGACCACCATCACCTATTATGAAAATGTAGTTTTCACTAGTTATTGCAAATCAAAATGTTTAATTCATTCATTCATTCAACGATACAATACTCACCAAATTTTTGTTGCCTTTTATTTTTGGTTTTATCGGTGCATATGATCTGTAAAAATAAAGGAAAAAGCAGTTTTATATTTTATTAACACAGTATGAAAAATTATTTCACACTCAATACAATATCAGCCTCACTCCAGAATCAGAAAAATGTAAGTTTCTATTAGAACTGCATAATTGCATTATAGAGTTGTCATAAATAACTTTATATTTTAAGTTTGTATAGATATTGTGGTGTTAATGCAGCAAATGAATACTGGGAATCATTAGGAGATGTTGAAGGAAAAGAAAAATCTAAATACATTTTTAAAATTCTGTTATTTGCATTAGTGGCTGAATAATGTAGCTTTCAAAAGCATTATTTTAAGTTAAAACCATAGAATGATGAACAAAAACAGAAGCAAATACTTTACAAGTATTGTTCTGTTGTATCTCTTAGGTTTGAAATCTATTAATATTGGCCTATGCTAATGAAAATCTATTCTTCTATAGAAGCCAACAGATTAGATAATCTGATATCATCCCACATTCTCAAACAGAATATGATCTGTTTTGTTTTCCGGCCATACCATGTAGCTAATCTAGCTTTTCCATATAGGTATTCGTATTATTTGTTAGCAAAATGTCATCATATTCTGCATGATGAATTCTTCATCACTCTTACTTCCAGCTGATCAAATAAAGACAGTGTAAGGTTTGCAAATGCCCTTTTTGTTGCAGTGAATGTTTTTGTATTTTCTGGGGATGTCATCACTAGCTTTCAGCTTGTAGAAACTATCAATGTTATCTATTGTTCTTTGAAAAATATATCTAGCTAAATCAGATTAGATGAAAAGCGTTTTAATACCAATTTTAAACTTCCGCCCCTGATATAACAAGGATTCGGATGTTGAATTTAACTGGTCCGCTTCAAGAAATGACTAGGCTCATTCTAGACGTCTTTGTTGTGGCTGTGGCTGTAGTGTCAGAGTCTTTCTGCTGAATGGTGAACCTCCACTGCATATTTTATTTTCTTCCATCCATCTTCCCATCAGCTACTAAGTCTGTATCAAAAGTTGAATCCCGATTGCATGTTACTTAAACTGCTCTTTATCCTGGAAATGCACTAGTTGTTAGTCGCTTTAAACATAATGTTTTAACATATAAGCCAAAAGCTCAAATTTGGTCTTATTTAACTGGAGCATTCATCTTCTCCTTAGCAAGTGGCAGGTTTGGTGGAAGTTAGTTGAGGACCCAAATCCAGAAATGAGGAGGCAGAGATGAGTTTTTCTGAGTTAATAAAAAAGGCAACAGAAACAAAATCCAAGCACCAAAACATAGGAAACTAAAAAATACCAGGAGACATTAGGGGAAACAGACATGGGGAGCCAAGTGAAATAAGAAACCAGCAATTAGGAACTGCAGAGGTAGTATATCTATGGGGAAAAGAACAAAGAATGCAACAATAATCTGATATGAAGCAGGTGTGGATAGAAGTAACTAGAAGGGAGCTTGGGGAAAGGAGACAGGCACAAGGGGCAACAGAGAGTAACTCAAAAAATACAACACAGCTTTAATATAACACAGAGTGAAAAATAAACCAAAGATCAACAAAACAGAATGACACAAATAGCTGAAAACTTAAAAGAAACTCAAATAGAGGTCTGAAAGTGGAGAACCATAACTGTAAGTGGCAAACATGAGTTTTCATTGCCTTCTTGTTGCGCTCCCAATGTGTCCACCATGTTCCTTGGTCCTTGGTTTGCTCACTAGTGTTCTATAAAACACCTCAGAGTACTGCACAGAATAGCTGGATTTATGTAGAGATTATACTACATAAAGTGAACTATATTTACAAATTTTAAGGCAACAATCGAGGTGTTAGAAATGCAGTGATCTAGTTTTTTCAGATCCAATCAGTTAGATATACTTAGACTGAGTGTATCTGCCTTTACTCATCTGATTCAGCTGTTGAAGGAACTATATATCTTGCTAATTGAGTGAAGGCTTTAGCCTTGCTATAAGCAAGTTAACAGATTTAAATGTACTTTTTATTTTTTATTAACAAATAAGAAGTGGATAAAAACAGTTGAATTTTAAGTCCATTGGATTGGATCTCTGATATATGATATCAAATCACCAATATCTGATTATGATTCAGTATAAAATTGTGCATCTCTATGGGGTATCAGAGTAATGAATGTTGAATATCATTATTTGCCAGAAAGCTATGTCTTGTTTTCCCTTCACTTCAAAATGTTGCACTGCTTTACATGAAAGCCTGTGGTTTTAACTGTAAAAAGAAAAATCGCTAAGTTTGCAAAGGATAAACATTAGATTTAACTTGTGTAAGTTATTGTAAGAACATCATCTGAAAGACAATACTTTCTTTATTGTTAAATCTTTGCATTTAACTCTAAATGTTGAAAACTGGTAAAGATTGTTTATGTTGGGATCACAGGAGGTCTGTCCACTTTTCCTCCTACAGTTCTAGGTGCTCCTGGAGGCGGAGCTGACTTCACACCTGAAGCTGGTTTGCTCATCAGGGGAACGGCATTTAAGGAGAGGCAGAGCAACACTCAAACGGTAGAGTGTTCACCGGTTATGGTTAGCAAGCGCGCCAGCCAATCTGGCCTGTCTGAATCTCTGACTCCTGGAAAGCCTGAACCAGAACCTGTTTTTGTCCTCTCTGCTTCCCAGGAAGAACCTGACTGTACCCTGAAATTCTGGAAAGAGTCAGTGCAGAGAGCAAGCTGCCTGTCTGATCTCCTGAAGAAGAACTCTGGAAGTCAAATCTGTCAGGTGTACCTGCTACGCACGCCTCCCAGAAGAAGCTGAAGAGAGAAGAAGACCCCAATCTGCAAGAGATCAGAAAACCACGGCTCACTACTCTGCACTTTACTTTTCTGCCTGCGACAACCTCACGAGACCCCTCCTGGTTTCCCCCCCTCTGCCCGCTCTGCTCCAAACCTCCAGAACAAATTACCTCACCACTTACGATCCTTCGAGGAAAATAAGTTAAAATGTCTTGAATTAAGTGTATTCACGTTTAATTTGAGTAAGTAGGTAAATGAGATGGTTGCCAATGGAATGAAGTAATTTTTACTCTTAAAATAAGATAATTGAATAATATGCACTTGAAATAAAATTATTGCAATTGTATTTTTATTATTTTAAGTGTGAATGTCTTGTTCCATTGGCAAAATGTCTCTTTACCTCAAATCAGAGAACAAATACTTATTTTAAGAAAAAATTACTATCTAGATTTAGATTTTTGCAGTGTACAGTTTCACTCATTCTACCAGCAAAAATACCGGGACATCTGCTAACCATTCTGTCCCCCTGTGCAGTGAACCCACTCGTGCAGTCCTGGACCAGATAACCCCCAGAATCAGTGCTTTATTCTCATTATGTCAAACAATAAACTGTGAACTTTTTCCCAGAGTCCATGTGTTTGCATGTGGGTTTAGAAACCTTAAAACAAACATGACAATTCAATCTTAATATGTATTGTAGGGAGTACATTAGCATGTAAATAAAAAAGAGACAGCAATGACTTACCTTTTAAAATATATCTCACCTTCCATAGAATCCTGTTGTAAAGGCCTTAATGAGCCACTCAATATCATTTATCTTGAATGGAAACAGCACAAGATGTGTCGTATTATCTAAATCCACGGCGCTCTCTGGATACATGACACGATGTGTTGTTTTGATCCCAACGTCTTCTTCATAACCTTTCACTGGAGCAAAGTTCATTCTAAGCAGCAGGCGAGAAGGTTTTTCGTGAATGCGTGTTTATCTTCTTGATGATGAAGCAAACAAAAACACTTGCCTTATAATGATTTCATGGGAGTCTATGAGACGTCCATACCCCGAACCTTTTAAATTCATGGAATTTCCCACCACAGCACACATTCTTATTCTCTCTGATCTGCGTTCTCCAAATTTGGAAATGGATGGGAAGATTTCAAAAAGCCTTTTTAGGGTTGCTTTAAAGTAACTGAGGTCACGCTTTTCAAGTTGAATGTGCTGTCAAACAGAAACACAGACGCGGTTAGACATGCTAATTTCCAGGAAACAAACTGATACTATCACCAAATCTGTTATTACAAAAGATACTTGTTAAAATATACATGAAAGCTTACTTTCCACCACGTAAAGGCTTCCTCTGATAGGTTGGTGCGTGCAGACAAGAATGGCTCAACGCGACGCATAAACAGCAGATTATCTTTAGCAAAACAGGGGAACGAGCTTTGGCTTGTTAACAGGGAACTTCTGAAGTCAAACTTGAGAACTCCAAGGACCACCACAATCAGCAGAAAAAACAACAGCTTCATTTTACATGTCATCCTGGAGGGTGAATTATGTTACTGTACCAGGAACTGGTAGTCTGGATAGAGTGTGTGTAAAAAAAAAAAGCATTTTCACAAACTTCACAATCTTACACCTGCAGTAAAGTTAATTTATACATATATATCTGTATATATAAATATAGTGATATATATATATGCGGGTGTATATATGTGTTGGTGTACTTAGATAGAGGCATATATATATATCACTATATGTATATATCTCATATCTGTGTTTGTTCTATCCATGTACAGAAAGAAATGTGTAGAGGGGTGGTACAACCAATTATTTATTAATATTTTTTTCACAAAATAAAGCTTAGTTATCGAGAGTTTATTTCCATATGCATGAGAAATTCACACAGGTATTAAATAAACTTACCGCTGTCCGAAAATTCTGAAGTTGATGCAATTTGGTAGATAGTGTCCCTTAATGACATGAAGAGAGGAGCGATGAGATGTACATATAATCCAATGAAACCTTTACACTTTTAATAGTATTCCCAGGACTGCAGCTTCTAGAGTAAAGTAGATAAACCAGCAAATACCAAAGAATGACACACCAGCAAGAAAAAACAAAAACTGGACAAACAGGTGTGTAGGAAGGAAAGATGAAGAGATTAAAAAAGGGTTTCTCACAGACACAACACGCAACAGCATGTGTCCATTACCACATGGATGACAACACGAGAGCAACATAGAAAACACAGACTTAACAAGTAAAACAGGCTAAAACAGAGTGACTCATAAGAAAAATCTTTCTGAATAAAAAAGGAATTAAGTCTTAAAGATTTAGCTACAAAAAATGCATAAAAGGAACAGCAGTTTAAAAAAAAATGGCCAACACATACACCCACTTAAAAGCACAGCCCATAAAAATTTAATAATAATGATGACTCATAATTGTGTC
The DNA here is from genome assembly GCA_018398635.1 of Cyprinodon brontotheroides. NCBI lineage: Eukaryota > Metazoa > Chordata > Actinopteri > Cyprinodontiformes > Cyprinodontidae > Cyprinodon > Cyprinodon brontotheroides. Next base: position 13,099 of record JAGKQL010002792.1, on the reverse strand, counting down.
AGTTGTTGTGACTCTGAAAAAATGTTCTTTTTTAGAACCTTAAAATATCAGTTTAACAGAGTTTACTTAAAGTAGGGGTTGGAACCCTGATGTTCACAATCGTTGTAAAGTGATCATTGAATTGAATGATTTAGTACATAAAATTGAAATATTAAATACATCATTAACTTGAGAGGCACTATTAAATAAATAACTGTGTTATTTTCCTTTTAAATAATAAATGTATCTTAAATGAAATATTATTATTGAACTTTAACTGTTATTTGTTAATAGTTGGAAAAGGAAGTAATTTTATGTATTTTTAGAGGTTATTCAGTCTCTTGCAGTGTAATTTTTGGGGTCACAGCTCAAATTATGGGAACCTCCTGCTTGGCTGACCTGATTAGTTTAATTTTTCACGTCAACGTAAGTACAAAAGTTGGCTTAGTGAAAACAATAAAAAAGAAAAAGAAATTTGTGAGCAGAACAAGTAAAACAAGCTGCAAGTAATTTGAAAGGAATGCAGGTAAATCTGCTATTTTTAGTCTCTCCTATGTATGTCTCAGGGATGTTAGAGGTATATGCACTGAAAATCTTCATAAAAACTACTTCACTTTTTGCATTTTTCTTTTCTCTCCAGACCAAATAAACTAAAACCATCAACGCATGAATCCATGGTAAGTATTGTGTATTTCAGAAAGAACTGTAGTGTTTTACCATATATGAGAATAATATCAAATAAGAAAATACACATTTCAAATAAGAAAAAACTATCAGGATACCTTACATTCAAAAAACAATTCACCGAACTTTGTTTCCAAGTTTAAAGATGCTTCGTTTCCCATCCAGGAAGCTTTTTCTATTCAAAATGCCAATGTGTTTGGGCTTAGTAAAAGCTTAGTAAAAGCCAAAACAAGTCAAAACAGTACTAAGCCCAACAAGGCTTTGTTTTTGGCCTTCTACCTTCTAATAAATCTGCATAAACTCATCTCTGCCTCCAACTAATCTGCATTTTGGTCCGCACCAACATCCACCAACCCTGACACTTTTATGACATTAGCTGTTCTCTTAAAGACTTAAAAGTTGGTTAAATTAAATCCTCATTAAATAACTAAGGGTAACACAGTCATTAACGTTTTCTGACAACAGTAGCAATACACTGTATTAAATATGGAACTTCATGTGAGTTGAGCTAATGTTACCTTCACTGTTTTTATACTGAAGGAAGTGAGGCTTGAATGCACTCTTGTTTATATTTGGACACAGACATTTACAATCTGTGTAAATCTACCTATACCTTACTGTGTGTGGAACCAAACATGGTAGACTGGGGAAGATGTCTAAAGCTAATTGGAGTAAAAAAAGCAGAAGTATCCCTCCTAAACACCAGATGTCATTTAGACGTTTGTTTTTAGGCTAAATCTGGTCGGTCCAACATAGTCTTGATTTAGTCCAGAAATGATTGTTGAAAAATTGGGCTGTGTTTGGATGGTCTGATTTTGTCCCACTTTAGTCTCATAATAGACGTTGAAAAGACATTTCAAACCAAGTCTTCAACGTCTTAAAAAATCTGAAAATGACAGCTTTTTATTCAAATGTGGACGCTGTTTATGTGTGTTACAACCCCCACCCTTAAGACCACTAAAGGGTAAATTCCGGCACTGGGTGTAACACAAAAGTCAGTAAACTAAAAGATAATGTCAGCTATGATGAAAAAATGAATTTATTCACAATTTGCAGGGGTGCAAAGTAAACAACAGCGAAACGGGGAAGCAGTACAAACCCCTCCCCCTCTTTGGACTGGCAGTATCCTAAAATGTTACGTCAGTGAAAGTTTAGACACACTCCCAAAGAAAGGTTAAATTCACAATATTAACTCTGATAACGCCCACACTGAAAAAGAATACACTCAAATAAGAAACATATACACATACAAAGCGCTTTACCCTTTATATTTGGGGAGTTAGTCAGAAGTTAAATCTGAGGAAGCTCATATTAAGATTTAAAAGCATTTTCTTAAAAAGGAAATCCAAGCGTGTGTGGTAGTAGGTTCTGAAGTAAAACACTGGTCAATGAACCTTAGTGGATTTGAAAGTACAAACACTTGCTTTCAAAGTATTCTACAGCAAAGGGGATGTTGCCTTTATCATGGGCCATGTGTTTTCAATTGAACTTTTTGTTATTCGAGCAAACAAACAACCTCTATGAGCAACACACATGCATGAACTGTCATGTTCCTGAAAGAAATACACAGCAACAATGGTTGAAGAACTTGTCTTTTGCACCATCTACAAAAGCAAAAAGGGAAAAATAGGCCTTTGGGCGTTTGTCACAGACAAATAAAATAGACACATCACATAATGACCTATTGTCTTTTTTTTTTTTACTGCAAGATAACCTAATAATAAATGTTTCTGGACCTGTTTGTTGAACTCCTATTACTTAGAAACAACTCACTTTTTAGATAGCTGGTGAGGTAAAGTAATGAAATACCAATTTTATTGGAACCAAACCTCCCGATTTCAATTTTTCCCGTAGTTGGCTTTAGTTTCCATTGCTGTCAGCTCTATACTTTAAAGCATGGACCTAGGTAAATACAAATAATCAATCACTCAATCAATAATCAGTTAATGTTTTCATAGTCTGACCATTAAGATTGGTTGGGCAAAACAAATCTCAATTACAACCATAAAATCCTTTCTATGCCATTCAGATTCTAGAATCTGGCAAATGCCCTTTGTTACTACACTGTGAGACGTCTAAACATCTGAGGTTTGCTAAATGCTATTAAGATTGAAATGTATGCTTTGGTCAGATTCTATGAGAACGCAGCTTAATGGCAGAAAACCTTATAGATAAGTGTCAAGAAAAGTATAGTTTAGGATCTGTGATTCTGTGGGCTTTTCTCCTTTTCAAATGGCCAGGTGGTGTTAAAGAAAATACTTTTCCACCAAGACACTGGATAAAAAGATTTGTTTTAAACAAAATGTCCATTTTAAGAAGTTGTTTACCCATTACTTCTTCTTACATATAACTTCGCAACTGATCAAAACATTTGAGCTGTGTAAAAGTGTGCTATTGTAAAGAAGGAAATAACAGGGAATCAATTGTACTTAAAATTTTGTTTTATTCGTTTCACCCTTTCTTTTAAATTGAAAAAAGGGGTTACTTTTTGAAAAACACCCATAATCTTTGTTTACACACCCAAAAGGTCTAAGGGGTGTCAGAGAAAAATAAGAGGAAGGAATGAAAAATTATTACAAAAAGATGGTTTCACAGAACCAAAACACAATACATCTCAACAATAATAAAAAAAAGAAGGGGCCAACAAATTAAAAAATGGGTAGCGCAAATTAAATTACAAAAAGAATTTGCTAACAGGACACAGGTAAATTCTAAACCCAAAATAAAAAGACAAATGGAGCACCAAACCTTCACAAGCTTCAAGCTTTGTTGCAAGGAATCCAAAAGCAGATTCAAGCAATTTGCAAGAACAAGTGAGAGCAAGGGTTCAAACCACCCAAAACAGTTTTAACTGTGCGGTGGGGGAACAACAACAAATCCCTCTTCCCTGCTAAACATCCCCAAATTAAAGCTTTCAAGAGCCTTTTATATGCGAAGTTGCGGTGGATCAGCATCAACATCTGATTGATTTGACGATTCTCTGCTGGTCCAATGAAGTCAAGGCTCCTCTGCAGCCTTTATGCAGCCAACATGAATGTGTTGAACCTGCATAACATAAAAGGCCAAGTTCTGCAAATACTTAGTCACACCAAACAAGCATACTCACATCCTGGAGAGGCCATTTGCGAGGACATTTTTTCTGTTCCTTATGTTGAATGTCAGATTGTATACTTGTAAAAGTATTGCCCACTGCATAAGATGCTGATTGTGATTGTACGTGCGTGAAAGAAATGCTATTGGATTATAATCAGTGAATACATCAATCGGCAAACTACCGGAACCAAGGTAAACATGGAAGTGCTGAGAGCTTGAAACCATGGTTTGCTTTTGAATGGTGGAATGGTTTAGTTGGCGAGGTTTGTTTAAAACTTCTTGAAGGAGAAAATAGCAAACAGGTTGATTTAAAACTCTGCAATGTGGGGGGAACAACTTGCAAACCTCTTCCTACTAGCTATCCCTCAATTGATAGCTTTCAGAACTTATATTATATAGTGCAGGTGGGCCTCATCAACATCTGATTGGTTTGATAATCTTCTGCTGAAGGTTTTCACCTCCGCTGCGGCCTTCAGGCAGCCAATAAGGGTTCTGTGTTCTGTCACAAGCTGAACCTGCTAACACAAAACAAGCTTACTTTTGTCTTAGAAAAAAGGACCTGGGGCCATAAACCTGATCTTATATTTATAATCTTTTCAAATAAAGAAAATCCCTTTACTTCATCAAAATGTGAAGTGCAGGAGCGAAACCATATGGCCAGTGGATTTGTATGCTCACTTTCATTTTTTAACCAAATCTCAATAACATACTTTATAAAAGCCAGCTTGACCACCTGCTAAGTGTGAATGCCTTTTTGGAGTTTTGGAAAACATCATTTGAAGTGACTCCATAGCAATCCTTGTTGCTTGAGAGGTAGAGATAGAGTGTTGTTTGTGTATGACGCATTGCCGTCTTGATCAGAAATGCACACAGAATCCAGGTATACATTTTGGTGCTTACATAGTTACTCCCAACTGACTGTAACATACTGGCATAAGCTTGGGACGATAGGCTGTTTTTTTTTCTCCTTTCTCACTTCTCTGCTTTGCTCTGCCCCACATTCATTACCTCTCACCTATTCCTGCTACTATTTATGCCACCGATTCCCAGCCATTGGTGCCAGCTTATTTGAGCTCCAAGCGATTTAGCGTTTCTGTTGTTAAAAATTTAACTTTTGCTGCTTGACGTGCCACATCAACCAATCAGGGAAGCTGATCTGGGAGCTCGCAGGGAGACAGACACAGCTGATGCAGATCGCTTTGTTCACTTCTCTAAAGAGTTTTGTACCTGCGGGAAAAAATATGTTCAATTTTATTATCGTGGTGCCTGCAGTTTGGGTTATGCGCACGTGAAAAATGCCTCCCGAAAGCCCTCACGCCAAACCTGGTAGCAGAAAACCGCCCGAGGCCCCGGCCGAGGGCTGCTGCTGTTGAACAGAATTTCTAGTGAAAAAGTCCACGGTGCTGCGATTGGTCCTAAGCGGCTCGAACAGCCGAAATAATATATGAAACAGGATCTTGATGAACCGACTGCACGAACCAGTGTTTTCCAGGTGGACTTTCTCGCAAAAACCTGTCAAAAGTACTTTTTACCCACTTATCACAACAAATATAGCAAAACCTAACTCTCTGCCATTGAACACAGGGCAGCAGAAGCATCCACGCACATCTGGACACACTTTACTGGACGCCTTCAGGCGCATCAAGAAGCTTTCATGATGCATAACTGACCGCTAATGTGAACTAGCATGAAAAAACAATTAGCACGGGCCTTTTTTGCTTCACTTCAATAATGTGGTCTGAACATTGCACTAAAAGTGCAGAAAAGTTGTAGAATGTTGGCCTGAAGGTTTATGAGATTAAAATACTGTCACTTGATCTAATGCTTAATCTCCATTTATATCACAAATATTTAATAAAACTACATTTTTGTTCGTTTTTGCTCCCCAGTATGCTTGGTTATTTATTTCAGTTATATGCTGTTATTCCATGTGAATTGTTGTATTGTTCGGTTTCCTTTATCCATTGTTTTAGTTCATTTTGAAAGGTTTCTGGGTATTTCATTATGCTTGACAACCATTCTACTTGTTTATTAACTCCTTCCTTTGGCAGCAAACACAACAATTGATCATAAGCAGTATTAGCACAGTCACACAGCTTTTCCAACCTTTCCAGAATTTATTCTATTTGAACCACATTTTACTTTTGTTTCATTAGCTCTTTTATTTCTGGTATCCATCCTTTCATTTTATTTACCAACCATTTGCATTCATTTTGCAGTCTTTCTCCCACACTCTGTGTGAGAAAAGAGAAAAATATCACCATTTGTTTGACAAATCTTTTATTTCTTTTTAATTAAGTATTTTCTTCATTAAAATATATCAAATCTACTAGCTGGCTGGATGTTTCCTGGACGGGGCCGCCTTTTACAGTTGCCTTTTCTATCTCTGCTTCTGTCTCCTTCAACCCCAGTCGGCCTCGACAGATGGCCGCTCACACTGAGACTAGTTCTGCTGAAGGTTTCTTCCTGTTAAAAGGGAGTTTTTCCACTCCACTGTCGCTACAAGCATGCTTAATGTGATGGACTGCCTTCGAATTAATGAGTCGGAGCAATCAACTGGTTCTCCTTAGATAGATAACTTTGAATCAATGTATAATCTTGTTGAATTGTCTAAGTAAAGTGCCTTGAGATGACGTGTTGTGAATTTGCGGTATATAATTAAACTGAAATGAATTGAATTAAATTTAGTCATAGATTCCCAGTGTGTGAAGAACAGAGTATTTAATTACAACAAAGCATCATAATCCTTTGAAATTTCAAAGCATCGCATTATTCAAACCACAATAAGCAAATATTCAAAGTGGGCGCAGAACCATCATTGCACGTCATCCTTATCTGATCAGCATTTTCATTAAGAAGAGAAGAAATCTGATCAGCATTTTCATTAAGAAGAGAAGAAATTGGATCCCTTTTCACAAATAGATGAGAGACAGGTGGCTTACCTGTTCTTAAAGGATGTGGAATGTTTCCACATTACCATTTGGCACAGAGGGCATTTACTTGGCAGTCGCCTGATGCATCTGTGGCTTGAATTGCAAGCAATGGCTTTCATTAAAGGCCTTTTTTTGTTGACAAATTGTTGCAACTCCTTAGCAATGTTTGTCCCTGGAGAGATAGAGATAGGGTCCTGTATGTGTCTGAGGCACTGCTGACTTTATCAGAAATACACATGGAATTCAGGTATACATTTTGGTGTTTTTAATACTCTCCAGTGGCTTACATACGTACATGATGCGAGATACTGATTTAATTGCTAAAGCTAAAGCGGAGTGCAGGTTAACCTGCCCATTTGAAGCAATCAGCTGTCAACAGATGGGTCACATGCACACCCATCATTATGGGTCATTTATACATCATTTCTAATCTTTTATTTCTAATCTTTTTTGGGCTTTTATTGTTGATTTTACTGTAACATATAATCTCAGCAGCAAATTTAAAAACAAGTTACCTTTTTTGTTTTTTTATTTGCAGAAACAGTAGACCCTCAAACTTAAGGTAGGAATTTCATTTTATATTTGTTTACATTAATCTTATAAAAAAATTTTTTCTACATTTCCATGCAGTTCTCTCTAAACCCATGTACACATAAATATTATGAATGCAGTTCATGTCAATGCTCACAATAATATATTTAGATGGGAAAACAAATGTCAGGTTTTTTCAGACATGATAGAGGAGGTTATATATAAATTGCTTAAGAGTGCAGCTTTATAGTGAAGGGCAGAAAGGCCTAAAGATGCAGGTGGGCTGGGTTTGCTTGTGTGGAGGTTTTTTGAGGACCCAAAAAAGCAAAAATCCAGGAAAAGTTGGGGAAAACACACATGAGGAGCCAAGAAATGATGAGGAACCAGCAAAGTGATACTGAAGGGGAGGAGTATAAACAGGAGACTGAACAAAGACTTGGCTAATCATCAGTCTCATGATTTATCTAAAGATCTGACCCACATGCAGAAAGCCAAACAGAGAGACCAGGGAAAGGTTTAACAGGTTTTATTGTGAGTTGGTAGAGAGGAGTACAGTGCTGCTCTGAGCACTGTCGAACCAGGACTGAAAACTGAAAGGGAAGATTCTGCGGTTAGATCATGCTCAGTGGGAAATTTGAGTCTTTGATTTGAAGAAGGGAATAAAGGCAACAGGACTCACGTTTGCAGAAAAAGGTGTCTCTTGTTGAATCCAGTCAGTGTTGGTTGTTCCAGTAATAGACTTGTTCGTTGTAGGGCGGACAGGGTTTAACCAGGGTGAGGTGTTTCCTTGAGGAACGGAGGAGCTGACTGCCACTTAGTTTTCCTGCGGTACTTGAACGGTTTCCTGTGGAGATGAATCCCCTGCTCAGAGAGAAGCCCAAACAATCCTTGGGGAAAAGTAGATTTAAAACCACCAGTTTCAATCCTCAGCTCAGTTAAATGCTCAGAGGATCCTTCCAGGGGGAGAAGGTCCAAAACATCCAGTTTGAAGGCTTCCTGTCGAGAGAGGCAAAGACAAAAAACAACAGTGTTAAAACTCAGTTAGACAAAAACTGAGTTTGACTCAGCAAAACTCCGCTTTGGCTAGAGTACCCCCAAACTGGCAAAACACTCTGGCGCTTCGAGGTAGTGGCAGTCAGCAGTGTGTGTGAGAAGGCCAACGAGAACCAGGTTGTGGAGGCAAAACAAACAAAACACAACCCACAAAAACTGATTCCTAACAATCAGAGGAGGAACAGGTGTGGATAGAAGCATCTAGAAGGGAGCGAGGGTAAGAAGACTGACACAGACAACAGAAGGTAAACAAGAAATACATTAGAACTCCAATACAACCAAAAACAACTAAAGTAACACAATATGGAAACATATGAAGATTAAAAAACAAAATTTAAACAGGACCAAAACCATGTGGGCAGGAAAATACCACCTTTGCTAAGATGGGAGACACTCTCATGGTAGAGATTATTAGGCTTTCAAAAAAGAAAAAAAAAAAAACAGTCCACTGTTTCCAAGTTTGAAGAAAGCTTTTTCAATTCAAAATGTCAGAAATAGCACTGACATTTTGAATTGAAAAAGCTTCCTGGATGGGAAGCGAAACATCTTCAAACTTGGAAACAAAGTTGGGTGGATTGTTTTTTAAATGTAAGGTATCCTGATATTTTTTTCTTATTTAGAAATGTATATATTTTTATTCGATATTATTCTCATATATGGTAAAACACTGCAGTTCTTCCTGAAATATGCAATATTTTCTAGTGATTGATTGGGTGATGATGTGCTGGTTTTAGTTTTTTTAGTCTGGACAGAAGAGAAAAATGCAAAAAGTAAAATAATTTTTATTAAGATTTTCAGTACATATATCTATATCATCCCTGAGAGATACATAGGGATTAAAAAGGACTAATGTCTCAGCATGATCTGGAAAAAAACTAATCCATCGCGTTTATTTTTAGTAGAATTGATTACTGCAACAGTGTTTTCACAGGTCTGCCTAAAAAGTGGATCACACAGCTGCAGCTGATCCAGAACGCTGCTGCCCGCAGGTCCTCACTAAGACTAAGAAAAGTAGAGCACATCACCTCAGTTCTAAAGTCCTTACACTGGCTCCCTGTATCTCAGAGAATAGACATTAAAATACTTCTGTTAGTTTATAAATCTCTGTGAATGGCTTAGCACCCAAATACATCACAGACTTGTTATCAGTTTATCAACCCACCAGACCACTCAGCAGGTCTTCTGGCTCCAGCCTGCTCTGCATACCTAGAACCAAAACTAAACATGGAGAAGCAGCATTTAGTTCCTATGCTCCACCCTTATCTGGAACAAACTTCCAGAAAACTGTAAAAGTGGGAAAGCCTGAGTTCCTTTAAATCAAGACTAAAATTGCCTTCAACTGTTCTAGTTAAACAGTTCAACTAAAACATTATTAGTTCAACTTTTTTATTTTCTTTAGACCAACTGTTTTTAATATTCTTATTCTTATTATTTTCCTGTATTTTAATCATGTAAAGCACTTTGCATTGTCTTTGTATCACTGAATTGTGCAATACAAATAAATTTGCCCTGCCTTGCCTTGCCTAGGAGAAACTGAAAATAGCAGATTTACCTGCATTCCTTTATACACAATATTTGCTATGGATTCATGGGGTGAAAATGTGTTGGTTTTAGTTTTTTAGTATGGACAGAAAAGAAAAATGCAAAAAGTTAAGTAATTTTTATGAAGATTTTCAGTGCATATATCTACATCATCCCTGAGAGATACATAGGAGAGACTGAAAATAGCAGACTTACCTGAATTCCTTTCAAATTAATTGCAGCTTGTTTGAGTTGTTCTGCACACAAATTTCTTTTCTTTTTGAATTGTTTTTACCAAGCCAGCTTTTGTACTTACGTTGACGTGAAAAATTAAACTAATCAGGTCAGCCAAGCAGGAGGTTCCCATAATTTGAGCTGTGACCCCAAAAATTACACTGCAAGAGACTGAATAACCTCTAAAAATACATAAAATTACTTCCTTTTCCAACGATTAATAAATATTAAGTTTAATAATAATAACAAAATCTTTAAGACTCAGGAAGTTTTTTCTTATGAGTCACTCTGTTTTAGCCTGTTTTACTTGTTAAGTCTGTGTTTTCTATGTTGCTCTCGTGTTGTCATCCATGTGGTAATGGACACATGCTGTTGCGTGTTGTGTCTGTGAGAAACCAGTTTCTAATCTCTTTGTCTCTCCTTCCTACACACTTGTTTGTACAATTTTTGTTTTTTCTTGTGCATGGCATGTCATTCTTTGTTCTTTTCTGGTTTATCTACTTGACTCTAGAAGCTACAAAGTCCTGGGAATACTGTAAAAAAAAATGTAAAGGTTTTAGTGTTACAATTACAGGGGTAAAGTTACTGTATATTCTACTGTAACATTAGAAATTAGTGTAGGTCCTATAGATCAGTGTTTCACAACATTTTATAGACTTGTGTTCCCCTTTGGTCATTTTGTCTTACCATCAGCTCCCTTCTCAGTCAAAAATATTAATGATTGTACAAAAGTGCAAGATACAATTACTAAAATACACTATTTTACTTAATTTTTCAATTTTAACATTTTATTTCTATAAATTTATCATTTCCATCTAAAATGTAAAAAACAACCTAATGTAGCCTGGAATTTAGTAAGGAATCAAAATAAAATCATATTATGAACCTGTGTTATAAAACTGGAGCTCCTCTGAGTAACACATTTAAACTTGATGAATTGGGAACTAAAATGCAGAACAAAAATTATAGTCAGAAAGACTTAGATAGTTTTATTTTGTTTTCATCGAGACGCCTGAGCTGCTTTGATGAGCTCCGATAGCTCAGTGTGAAAAACAGCTGATTCATCCAGTCTGTTCCTCTGCTTGGTTTGGATGTGTCACAGCTGAAAGGAAACTCAAACTTGTACAATAAAAACTTACTTTTTGGTTAATTAAAGCTTGTTAAATTCAGTTATCCTCAGAGAGCAAAACAGATACCAGCCCTATTTTATTTTACTACCTAATAAATCAGTCATGTAAGCAGGCCAGGGTGGGCTGCTTACATGAAAATGGCCTGAAAAATCATGGCCTGAAAAATCTCCAATCCGGCCCTGACTGGTACAGTCTCTTCGTTTTATGATATGATCACTGCTCTCCCTTTATGTCTCTCTTCACTGCTCCTCTTGCTGCTTGGTACAAAGCTTGGTTTGACTAAGCCTTTTCCTCCCTATCCCATTTTCCCTTTATTAAAGTATATTAACACAGTCAAATACTAAAATGATAGAAATGAAAACAATATACCATTTCTACATCATGTTTCAATGCTTTTATTAGCCATTTTAACCTGTTAACATCAAACCAAATTAAGTTAGTTATGCAGGTTCCAGAGCAGCTCATGTCAAAGCATGAAATAGTAAAAATATGTATAAATAACGTGAAGTATAAATATTAAATGAAAAAGATGTAATATGCACATTTAAGCAATTATAGAAAAATACATTAATATAGGAGTCTACAACATTACAGCAGTTGCAAATAAAAATGGGATATTCTGAGGCTTTTTGATGGTGACTGTTGAAGTAAGGGTAAATTACCATGGAAAATAATTTTGAAAATTAACCGGATGTTTTATTTTGTTTCTTCCTGTGTGTTCTGCTCTGTGCCATCTTCCTGTATTGAGCTCCAGCATCCAGCAAAAAATATAAAATAGGTTAGAATCAAATACTGAGAACCCAACGCTGAGTAGATGTTTCATTTTCAGTTCAAGACGTCACTAACGTGTCGATCGCATAATGAAAGTAGATTCAAGCCATGGAAATGTAATGTTGTACTGACAGCATTAAATAAACTTTGGTTCAATGTTCCCTTGCTGTCTGAGTAGCTTGCTGGGCTGATATATTTCCTCATGAAAAGCCGTCTGTAGTCTGTGTGTTGCAGGAAGTTACCATAGCGACAGTGCCTGTTGATGATGAAGCACAGCACGTATGCCGCTTTTCTTCTTGAAATACATTTTAATAATAAGACGGTCATGCTAATCGCTAAGTGGTGGAAATATAGCACGGGAGCCTTGCAGCATCACAGTTCCTGGTTCAAATCTTTGCATGTTGCACCGCAGGTTCTCCCTGAGGTACTCCACGGCTGCGCCTGCCCTTCCCTCCCGCCGTCCAAAAAGCTGCACATAACGTGCGGAATTCCCATTGCAATGGCCTAAAATTCTCCTGTTTTGTCTCTGTATTTGCCTGTGTTGATGGACTGCTTGCTCCATTCCAGGTGCCTCCTCGCCTCTTGCCAAGGAGCCCAGCTGGAATGTTGACCAGAACCAGCACCCCCCTGGTGACCACAGCTTGGGATAAAGATTGATGGAAAATGGATAGAAATATCACACATTTAAACAAAATAACAGAAAATAAAATAAAAAATAATGAGGACATACCTGACCCCAATGAAATTTTGAGAGGATTTTACACATATGAGGTGCCCACGTAGGACATAAATCCAGGAATTAACTTGCATATACACGCATATTAAAATTACCTCTTTACCATATATATAATATGCTGGCGAAACCTCACACAAACACTGAGTAAAGCTCTCAAATGAAGCTAGTGGCGAAACATTTACCTCTTATATAATCTGCTCAAAAGCTCTCAGCCACAAAGTGAGGTGAGAGGGGCTGTTCATATAAACTAGTGAAAGAAACTTTACGGCTTTTTCATACACTAGAAGCTTTCACGCTTATACACACTATTACGCCCGCCTACACGCTCGCACCTCATGCCACTACACTACTGAGGGGGGCGGCGAAACTCACACATATACACTATTAAGCTCTCATATACACTGTAGAAAGCTCTCATATACACTACTAGAAAG
>JAGKQL010002791.1:14346-29328 GCA_018398635.1 Cyprinodon brontotheroides | reverse complement strand
CACCATCACCAGCGCCTTTTCCAAGCGAGACTAACGAAGCAAATAACATGAAGGAGGAAAAGAAATTGCTTCCCACTCTTTCCGAGTCTGAAGAAGACAGGGCGGCGGGAGCCTCACCTGATTCGTCCGAAGACGAGCAAACCAGCCTCATCGTGCATCCGGCGCAGACTCCACCAATTATAAACGGGGAGGTGGATGAGGAATGGATCTTTTCCTCTCACATTGCTATAGTAAAAACAGCCGTGCTTCATTTGCTTAACAACGTCGCTTTGGAATATAATCGAGAGACTTGTTACGGATGTCAAACAGACCACCCGAGTCAACTACAGCATCATTGTCTCGAAGCATTGAAGAAGAATTCTATCAGACCAACTTTATCACGCTTCAGCGTGGAGCTCAAAACACACTTAACTCATTCCAGCCATTCAACATCTGATGAAAGAAGCAGCGGACAAAGTGGAGGATTTCAGAGTGAAGATAATTGTGGAGTCTCTTTTATGCGAACTCAGATCTTACGTTCAGACTGCGTGCTGCTGTTGAAGAAGTGTATAGGAACATTAGAGAAATTTCCAAAATCAAACAACTCTGTACTATTTCAAACATCTTTTGGTAAGCACTGGATGAATGATGTGCTATTTAGTTCCTTGTTTATCTTCTGTATCACTTGAAGTGATTGAAAAAAAAGAAAAAAGATTAAAAAAAAAAAATAAACGTTTTTTACATTTCAAGTTTTTACATTTTGTAGATGTGATTTGAAAAGTTTTTGTTTTTACATTTTGTAGTTTGTAGATGTGATTTTTGTTTTACATTTCCGTTTTTACATTTTGAAGTTTGTAGATGTGATTTGAAAAGAGTTACATCATGAAGAATTTTCTGGGTTTTGTGTTTTGTGTTTTGTTGTTTACTCATTTTAACGATGTAAATAAAGGAGAAAAAGAATAAAAAGTCTCGTTATTTTTAGTGCTGAATTGTAAGGAATAGGATGTCTGACCGTGAAGCTATAGAGAAAAGTCTACTATAACCCTTCCAATCCTGGAAGTTTTGGGGGAATAGAAAGGTTAAGGAGAGCTTTGCAGAATGAAACTGGGGAAAATATTAAGGTAGCCGAGGTTGAAGATTTTTTGTCGGAGCAAGACGCTTACACTCTCCACAAACCGGCAAGAGACTTCATTTTCAGGGAACAGAGTTTTGTCACCGAGGGCGATGAAACAATTTCAGAGCAGATCTTTGTGACATGCAATCTTTAGCGTCGAAATAGCGGATACCGGTATTTAATGCTGTAGTGATTTGTTTTCAAAACTTTTAATCCCGAGGCACCCAAAAGACTGCCCTCTTATAAAGTGAAATGCGGAAGTTTGGTCGGTGTTTTAAAGAGACAGTAAAATTCCTACAAGAAGATTCAAACCGATGCAGGGAAAAGAATTCTTTAACAAAGACTTTAAGGCCATATGAAAAATACGAGGAATTATCCATTTTTCGACAGCCAGCGATGTGAAGGCAGCCTCGTCACTTAAGCGATTTAATACTTTCCCTCTAAATGAGAATGTAGCGATATTTCATGCTGAGGTATACTGGGCGTGCTTCAAGATCTTGTAAAAGTTATAATAGGTCCTTTCATTTCCAGCATCAAAATGTCCCTATGGAGGTTTCCTTTGAAAATAAGACCAAGGTCCTGAGGAATCTTTGATTAGGAAGGTGGGGAGAAAAACGGCAAGAAGAGGAAATTTAAGAAGAGGCGACCGGTTAGAATTTCAGTTAAGAGGGTGTTTGATAAGAAATACGAACAAAACTGCGGATGAAATCTTCACCGTATCGAATACATCGATGGATTTCTCTCCTCCTGTGTATAAATTAACGGACTATGATGGAGCAGATCGAGGGTCTTCTGAAGAAGAAATACAGAGAGTCAAAAATACCCAAAAGAACAAGGTATACCATGTGGAAGATATTAAAAACAGCGATGCGCTCAGAGGGTCAAAACAAGTGTTTGTAAAATGGAAGGGCTGGCGAGGAGAAATTTAACAGTTGGGTCAGGCGGCAGACTTGAGGAATGTATAAAAACCCTGCATTGAACCCACCTCCGACGCTTTTACCATGGATCGGTGAGCGATGGCGGCCGGATTCTATATTCCATTACCGTCTAACAGCAGCGTGGACGTATTTAAAAATACCGGATCTAGTTTCAGCGTAAATTTGGGTGACATATAAATTTCTTGAAGGTAGATGGCAGGTTGCCTTGGTAGAGATTTCATATCCCCACGTGGTTAAAAGCGTCCCTGCAGAATGCGGCCTATTTTGAATGGCCGGGGAAGCTGGGCCGAACTAGTTCTTTCGACGGGAAATATATCGCCCGGGATATGCACGATGACATGTCCACCGGTTAAAAGCGAGATTGAAACCATCTCTGAGAAAAATAGAAAGTGATATATATTTAAAGTTAAATATGATCCCGAAAAAAGGATATTTTTGTCAAGCGGGGGGTGGTTACAATATAAACTTTCATCCTCTCTATAAAGCGTACATGTTGGGGGCAGGCGGGGAAATGGATTTTTGGCTAGTAAAAGAACCCTTCCCTCACCCTTTTGATCTAAAAGCCGGTATGGATCTTCTGTATTGCTAGTAATTACAAGGTGGTAGGCGGCCGCTTATGCCCTCTCTTACGATACCCGTGAAAATAGAAGGCCGATACGGCGTATATTATCACACAACATTTCAATCCTCCCTACCATTTTACCCGTTTCAAAAAAAATCATATTGAAAATATCCACACGAGAAATAAAATCCGGACAAAAACGCACCGGAATAATTTCCAGCTACGAAAGACCAATTAAACTACATTTCTTAGACCAGTCTCTTCCCGAGCCTTTGAGGAGAAGAGACATACATTACAACATGTAATTTTTCCCCCCATCATTCCAAGATATATATTTTCTGGGAACAGAACGTTTCATGTCGTCACTTCACGTAGACTCCCCTTCTGAACTATTTTACCCCTCGCTGCAACGGAGAGAAGCAAATAAATAAATAAAAAAAATCACACCATGGAGTATCGGATTGAATCCACGGATCCCCATAGGTTTATACATTATTACCAAAAATCAGGTCGGAGGCTATTTAGGAGGATTCAGCGGGCTCCTCGTGGTTATAATGGGCGCGGATCGGAGCCATATTTTCAAAGATTATTCAGGATTTGTCTCACCCTCATTTAAAAGTGGGATTTTCTATAGCAAACCTCATCTTAAAGAAATGGGCGAAATGCATAGCCCTCGACGCGGATCGAAAAGCTATGAAGAAGATATCCGAAATGAATAGGATCTAAGTTCAGGGCTGATGCTTTTATCGCGACGAAACAAAAAGCGCCTGCCCGAGAACGTGTTTGAACTTCAAAAACGCAAGAGCCGCTAAAAAGAAAGAAATCATTAGGGAAGAAGCAAGTGCCAAGAGCAAGAAGTCTGTCAGGAGCGAGATATTTTTCAGTGAGGAGGAGAAGACATGGCTCTACTGCATCAAAAGTCCCCGGAATGCAGCTTGACGGAACTGGACCATTTTTCCGCCCCGATGACGCAACTGTCTATAGAAGAGGGCAGCTATACAGAAATTATCCTCTCGGCTCTTACAGAGACGGGTCCTATCGAATTTTTTATCTGGGGCGAAGGTGATAAATATTTGGATCTAAACGACACACTGATCCACCTACGTCTCAAAAATTACCAACGCGATGGTAGCGACCTAGCGCCGGACGTGCTCCCGTCGGATTAATTAATTAACCTTTAAATACCATTTTAGTCAGTGCGATGTGACCTTTGGGGATAGACTTATTTCAATCCAGCACTACTCATCCTTACCGAAGTATAATTGAAACATTGCTCAACTATTCAGAAGATACGTTGAAGAGTCAATTCAGCGCAGGCCTTTTTAAAGATACGGCCGGTGCTATTGATTCAATCGTCACCACCAACGGCCCAAACCATGGATTGAATCGGAGAGCCGCTTTTACGGCAGAATCTAAAGAGGTTCATCTGATAGGAGCTCTGCACGGGGATATATTTTTCTGCGAAAGACTCCTTCTGAATTCTGTTGATATGAGAATTAAATTAACACGAGCCAGCGACGCGTTTTGTTTAATGGGGGCTCGCGATTCTACTTTTCGACTAAAGATATTAGGGGCTTCTCTTTTTGTGAAAAAGGTCTCAGTCTCTCCCGCCATACGCTTAGGTCACACTTCGGCGTTGATGCGCGGTAATGCTCTTTATCCGTTGTCGAGAGTTAATGTGAAGACGTTTTCTATCCCAGAAAATTCAAGAATTTGCAACCAAGAGAATCTATTTCTGGGGGCCATACCTAAATATGTGGTTCTGGGCTTAGTACATCACGAGGCCTTTACCGGGAGGAGAGATTTATCCCCCTTTCACTTCAGGCACATGAATTTAGAGTTTCTGGCGCTTTGCAGAGATGGAAAACAGATCCCGGCTAAAGCTTTTCAACCCCAGTTCAACGGCGGGAACTCTGCGAGGGAATTTTACAGTATGATTACCTCCACGGGTCGTCATTTGAAAGATCATCCACTCGCCATCACTCGACAGGACTTTGATAACGGATACACACTTTTTGTTTTTAATCTTAATCCGGGAGGCGATATCGAGGCCCTATCTCCGGTGTCTCACGGTAATCTGAGGCTGGAAATGCGCTTCAGAGAACCGCTACCTCACACCACTACACTCATTGTTTACGCCTGTTACGATTCTATACTGGAGATTGACTCAAAGAGACAAGTTTTGGTGGACTATTATTAAATATGAATAATCATCAATTGAATTCCTTGCTCTCTCATCTCCTCGGCGACGTGTTTGGAGGAGTCTGGGCCTGCGATCAACTCAGCCAGCTGCCACGCCATCTTACGCGACCGCTATACTTTATCGTTAACACCCACCCTTCACACATGCCGGGGGAACACTGGTTGGCTCTGACCTTGGAAAAGAACGGAAAATCTACCTTTTTTGATTCTTACGGCTTCCAGCCTAATTTAGGCTTCTACCCTCCCAGCATTTTTTCATTTTTGAAAGAAAGATCGTCTAAAATAATGTACCACGATCAGCAACTACAACATATTCTTTCCATCGTTTGTGGTCAGCATTGTGTATTCTACCTATGTCATAGAGCATGCGGTTTTTCAATGAGCGAAGTGTTAAGCTTGTATGATGATGATGTTTTAAAAAATGATGTAATGGTTTCAAACTTTGTCAAAAAATATCAACGTTGTATTCAAAATCATACATTCGGCTCCTTTAACCAGGGCACGTGTTCTTTAAAAATGTTTAAAGATTGTTATAAATTGTGATGTTTTGCAGAAAATAATCGAATGAATGCTTGAAATAATTTCAATAAATTTCTTTATTGATAATCAGAGAGCGTACGGTGTTATTTTTTAAAAGCATAGATTATGGGGAAAAGGTGATCCAGGCGGATGGATTTCTTCTTCTTCTTTTCTGACGCTCGGTCGTTCTTTTTTCTTTTCTCGCTTCATCCTCCTCCTTCGTTCCGGAGAAATGAGGAGAAAGAATAAATTTCTTTCTTCTCTTTACCGACGGTGTCTCTTCCTCCTCCTCCTCTGTTTTTTCTGTTTCGATCTTGAGACGACGGTATTGTTCACGCGCGTGTGGGTTATTCACAGACGATACCGGTATGTTTAATCGATCCAAAGTACTGAGGAAATATTTCCATCCCGTTGGTTGTAATGTCTTTTTTTTATAAGGGAGTGTAAGGTTCTTTATTAGATCTATTAAATTGGACCCTTTGACGGGGCGGTCTTGAAAAATAAATTCTCCTTTCGAGGTCCATCCCCCATTATCCTGAGAAAGTTTTCTTAAAATGTACTCGGCATTTTTCCGCTCCTTTTGCGGAAGGCTTTTTATCACTTCGCCGGCTGTTTCATCCATTTCGGACCGCTGGCCTGAATCGATTACAGGTACGGAGGCCGGCTCGTTTTCTGCCTCCTCGCGCCGAAGAGAAATAGTCATACGAGGTTCCTCTAACCGACCTTGCTTGATCAAGGTCAGATACCGCTGTAGCAAAGCCTCATATTTCTTTATTTTTTCGTAAGGGGTTAACCCGGTTTCATTCAAAACCGCTTTCATTTTCATATCCAATTCTTCCTCGGCCGTCTGTCTAATAGAAGTATCCGGCTGGCTCAGACGTTTAAACTGGTGGGGTGAAACCAGGTACATTTTTTGGGATGATCTAAGAGCCATTATTTCCTGGCAATTCCAACCAATAATTCACCTAAAAGAGGCGCTAAAGCTCCCAAGATTGGGAGAATAAAACCCCCTTTCTGAGATTTGAGGGCAGTCCGCTTTCGTTTTATTCCTACCCGTTTATCCGCCAGTAGTCTGACTATCTTTTTTTGCTTTTTCAATTTTTGATGTTGAGAAGGAGATAACTTGATATTTCCTTTTAAAATATTGAGAGAAATTTCACACAGAGCTTGGAGAAAGTCGGGTGAGCAATGTGCCAATATATCTTTACGTTTCTGAGGAGTAGCGTGGTACAGAGCCTTTAATAAAGGCGCGTTTCTTTTTATACGGGCGGACATGATCAATAGGAACCACCTTACTTTGATCTGGGGAGATAGATGACGGGCCACTGGTGAGGAAGTAATCCTGTTCTCAGTCTATACTCATCTGGACACTTTGGTGTAAGATCTACGATTAAATATCCAAAAGGCTGACTGGTAGCGTCTTCAAAACTCTCCAGGAAAAAATCCTTCTGGGATGGGAAAATTTGGCGGGCTAATATATTGATTTGGAGTTTATCTCTCGGACTTTTAAATAGAATCATATAGTTAGCATTCAAGCTAATGGTTCGACTAAACTTTCCTTGCTGAAACACGTTTTGCGTAATTAGTATTACGCTCATGTTGGCGTGGTGTCGAAACTGTGTGAATATCTTGGCCACCTGTTCACTTTCTCCAGCCTGAAAGATGAGGTCGTCTAGAATTACCAGATGAGATTTATCCGGAGGAAATAATTCCTCGTCTTGAAATGAAGATGGGAGACCGTTCACAAACTTAATTCTTTTATTTCTTCTTTGCAAATCAGCGTACAAACTTTGAAATGAAGTATAAATCCAGACAACATTTTCTGGTACACAGTTTAATACATCTTCGAGATTATCCATCATCATTTTGACAAAAAAGCTTTTACCCGCTCCAGACGGGCCAGAAATGATTGCAGAAAAAGGACAGTTTAGTCTAAAATCAAAATGAACTTCTTTTGGCTCAGTAAAACAAGACATTTTTTTTTTTTTCCACTACAATCTAGTAGCCAAAAGGAAGGGTTTTACCGCAATTAAACAGTCTTCTCTTGTCATACACAACCCGAAATGTTTTCATGAATGATGCATTCTTCAAGTGAAACCCGCTTTTATCACGTCTAATGGTTTGCTGAGGAATCCCTATAGAAGCAGTCTCCTGACCCTGGAGAAAAGCATCAACCAGCCTCTTCATGCTCTCAAAATTGACATTTTCAGAAGCCTGCATGTTTCGTGTTATGCCTTTTGCTTTCAAAACCACTTTTTTCTGACGGGTCTGATAAGCATAACTCTTTGGACCTGTGGACACAAAATGTTCTATGCTATCCCCGTTTAACTCATCGCTTAATTGCCCCAAATAATTCCCCGTTTCCAGCAGAGTCTGACCCGTTTTGGTAACGTAGATTATACTGTCTGTGTCAAAATACAAAACTCTGTCTTGCAGCTTTTGAAGGTAACTCAACAGTTTTAATCTAGCGTAGGCCGTAGTGAACGCCGCGATAAAGACGTTGTTGGTTCTGTTTGGGGGACTAATAGATTTTTTTGTCCATCCCCATTGAACAAGCACGTTTTCAGGATTCAGAAAGTGAAAATATTTCACATGTTTGTTCCCTGAAAACAACAGTTCAAAAAATTCCTGCGGTTCTGATAAGATGTTGGTCTGGGTCTGATCATTTTTCTGAGCAAACTTTCCCCAAAGACTGTTGAGACATAACTTTGCCACTTGTCTTTTTGCCGGATTTGTCTCAATTTTTGAATATTCTAGTTGAATACCTTCGTTCTTCAGGAAATCTGCCATGTAACGCTGTTTCCCCTCTTCATCGCTCACGTCGGCGGGAAAACCTGATGATTCCTGTTTGCACTTTAGAAAAGTATTTATATATCGGTCAAAAATGTCATTACTTTGTTTTTCAAAATGCCATACAGCGAGGATCTTTTCAACCCTATACCCGTGCTCTAAGGCTTTATTAAGCTCGACAGAAACCCAGGTCCCCGTTAGGGATCTTTCTTCTTCGTTGTGATTGCAAGGTTCTTTCTGGTTATTGAGCTGAGCGCAGGTGCGGCACAGAGTGAAAACCAATTTACCTTTTTCGGTCTTAAAGGGAAGAATTGGAAAGAGCAGACCTCGTGGTGGGGAAACGATAGCTTTGACGAACCCGAAATAGTTTGTGGGATCATCAAAGTTGTCGTAAATGATCTTTGGATGCCCTACAGGGAAGTAGTGCATTTTCATAACGGAGGGATATAACGAGATGACGTCTTGGTAAGCCACAATCTCATCTGGAGCGGCAGAATATTTCAACGTGACGGCGTTGGTTCTGCCTCCAAACAGAGCATCTCTGGGGAACAGAGGCTCAGGCAGGGAACTGTTTTGAACAAATTCTTTAACGGCGGCGCAGTTTCTTTTTTTCTTTTCCCAATCATGCTCCCAAATGACTTCAAGTTTTAGACCGTGAAGCGATTCCAGAATCTGCTTTCTTTGGAGGGTGGCTGCAAAGATTTCTTCGTAGCTCGCGCCTCTTAACGGACAAATGGACAAAGGATTAAAACAGGAAGGGCAACCGTGGAACAGACAGCCAAAGTATTCAAATCCGTACTTGACGTCGCCTATTTCGGCGTAACCGTCCAAAAAATACGACCCTACTCTTTTTTCCCCTAAATTAAGGGCGTGTTGGATGAAGATGTTTCTGGAAAAAGCCAAGTATTCCAGCCATTCGATCGACCCGTTTGAGTACGGCTTTGTCTGTCCGCGATACCCGAGCGGATCGGGTATTGCCAACGTATTTGAAGTCAGGAAATTTGCCTGAAAAGTCTTCATGCACGCCGAGGCGATTGTAATGCGAGAAAAAGGATCTATATGGGTATCGCTAAAGAACTGCTCTCTAAATTTTTTGCAGCCTTGAGAAAGGATTTCAACATCGTTTTTACAGTAGTACATTGCCTCTTTTTCAAAAGAGAATGGGGAAGCAGAAGCGTTTATGTACCAGTTCAAAAACTTTTCTTTTTCAGGCGGTGACATATTTTCTATCCCATAGGCGTGTGGTGGGGGTAGCGGGCCGACGTATTTCAAATTTTGTTGGGATGAAAATTTGTGTGGAAAGAAACCTTTACTTTTATCGCTAAAGCCTAAAGCTTTCGGCATGGCACTGAGTTTCATAGGTAGAAATGAAAGACTATCTATAAAATTTAAACCATAGTCTGGGTCGATAAAACTGAGAATTTTACAACCTTGCATAATGATGCGAGGTTTTATACCCATCTGAACCATGGCATTCAGAACCAAATAATAGTCAAAAGATCTACCGTTGTGCGCCAAAAAGACAAATTTGGAAAACTTTGGTCTTCGAAAGTGGAGAATAAAATCTTGAACGCATTTCAGACCAAAGGAGGACCATTCTTTTCCCGATGAATCTTTTGCACAGACGAGGAAAGGAACGTGTTTGCTTTCCTCGTTAACAAAGGTCTCAATGTCAAAAAAAACTAATTTCTCCTCTAGTTTTTCATCTTTCTGACAGGGTTGAATGAAACACTGGTGCTCTCCCTCACCCAAATCTGGAGATATTTTCTGTCCGCATATGTGACATTTTCGAGGTAGACATACATGGGGTTTGCCGGGAGTAGAGATGGGAATATAATATTTTCTTCCACACTTTAGACAAAATTTATGTATCTCACAATTACTGGCCCGTGTTTTTGCTATCGGTCTTTCTTTTTTGATTTTATGTTTCGCATAACAGGTCTGATTGCGACATGTCAAATTGCAGTCGGGGCAAAAAACTGGTGAGGATTCATGCTGAGTACAGCCTGGATCGTTGCAGACGGGACAATGACCCCGACAGGAATGTCTGTCTTTTTTTACAAAAGGGGAAAAGCAATAATCGCATACGTATTTGGCACCCAGAAAACCTGTTAAGGATTTGATCCCGTAATAATGCTGGTTGAATAGAAACAAGAAAAGGGGTCTTGATCTGTCTGAAAAATCTGTCTCAAATTTAGAAAGAGGGCTTTCATTTACTGAGCGATAATATATCACAATCTTTCTGTTTAAGATTTCTTCAAATGTTTTGACATCTGAAAAGGAAACTGGTGTTTGATCAGAAAGTCCTGCCTGCCTTTGCCACGCTCTAGCCTGATGACAAACCTCTATGTGGGAGAGATTCGGATATGCTAAACAGGCTAAATTTTTTGCAAAGCAAAGTTGATCGCCGTCATCGTTAATCACGATTAAATGTCTTCTCTTTCTTTTTATTAATTCTTGGTCTACAATTTTTTCAAGTTTTAGTCTGCCACCCCCGTTAGGATTCCGAATCAGCTGGAGAATGAATTCCACATTATCCTCTTCGGTTATTGCGGAATTAGATTGTACCAAAGTATCCATAAATTTTTCAAGTTCCTCCATGATATTTTCCCCATCATCATTTACGATAAAGTTTGTGTGATGAGACCCACCATCGGTTACTAGTTCAAGTTGTATGACATCATTTCTAGATGCGAGCGGTCTTATTCTTTCAGCCAGATTGGATAAAACGTTCATCATGCTGAGGAATATTTCTGCTAAATCTCCCTCTGAACCATTCTGATTTAGTGAAAGCCGTTCCCTAATTTCCACATTGTTAAAATTTTCTCTGTTTAGGGTTTGTACTCCTCCCCCACCACCGGATTGAATAACATTTTGAGAAGGAAGGGAATGGTTTAACGGTAAAAGATTTTCACTAGAAGGAGAATGTCTGGAAAATTCGCTCAGAGCTTGCTCCAAGCTAATTAAGCGTTCTAGATGATTTTCTTGCTGCGGAGGCGGACTGTGAGAAAGAGTTGTATCTTCTAAGGGAGAGGTCGGATTTAAAGGCGAACCGGCATCACTTAATGGGCTTATATCATCGGCAATATTTCGCAAATTCTGTAAAACCGCTTCAGAGTCAAATTCATCTAAAGAATCTGGTTGTGCTGCATTTTGATTTTCACTAGAAGGAGAAACATTGCTCCAAGCTAATTAAGAGATGTGTTTGACTGAGATAGATGCGGGTCAGACATGGCAATTATTCACTAGACTTTTTCTTTTGCTGCATCCAAGAATGTTCCTCATTATATAGCACATATTCACCAAGATGGACAAACGGAAGCCGGGGTCTTCTTGGTTGCCTGGTGCAGTCAGAAGTTCGCCGACAGCTGCCAATGCCTGAATAACCAGGCGCTCGGGAACTTCTTCTCGGTTGCCGGCTGCAGACAGAAGCTCGCTCACAGCCGTCAATGTGTGAAAAGCCAGGTGTCTGGATTCTTCTCTGATGCGAATGCTGGACTGGCCGAATCGATTTCTTACTGAGGAAAAAAATAAAAAAAACGAATTACTAAGATTGACTTTAAAAAAATAAATAAATAAAAACTTAATAAATAAATAAATAGTATTTACCTTCATTTCTCAGTCTGCTCAATATAGCGAGAAGGGGTGAGTCTAAGAGAGTGAAAAATATATAAATACCTTTAAATGATATTAAATCTCACAATTATTATTATTATTATTTTATTTTCTTACCTTCGGTTTCGGGTGTTGAACTACAAGATGGCTGGTCAGATCTTTCTTGAATCGTATTTTCAATTTTTTGATCTTCTTCACCACTTCCTGCTTCCGGTATATCCTGGACTACATTTTCTCCGCCATTATCGGGTTCCTGGACTACAACGTCACCGTCACTTCCGGTTTCCCGATCTTCTCCACCGCTTCCGGTTTCGTGGACTACAACCTCGCCGCCACTTCCGGCTTCCGCTATATCCTGGACTACAACTCCCGGGGCTTCCCCTTGCGCCGTGTGTTGGATCAGCGGCGCAGCAACAGCGCCGGCTGGCTGTATGTTTATGGCGGAGCACTTCCTTCGTTTTCCTGCTGAGGAAAAAAAAAATAACGCACTTTAGTAAGACATACTTAAAAATAAAAATCCTAACAAATAACTAAATTAAAAAGGCTATTTACTTTCTTTTCTCTGATTTGAAGAACGCCGGACTTTCAATACTTTCCTTGAAGCGAGAGGCTGAGAGTCTAACAGAGAAAAATATATATGATTATATGATATTAAAACTGAGAATTAATTTATTTTTTTTTCTTACCATCGGCTTCTGTTGGTGTTGAACTACAAGCTGGCTGATCAGATCTTTCATTCAGAATGGATGTGTCTGTGAGGGAAAAAAAAGTTAATATTATTATTTATATATGACCGGCGTATATTCAACACCATGTTTTAAGATAAAATATATTTATTTTTTAAGCTTTTTAAGCTTACCCTTCTGTCTCTTTCTCCATTCGCGTGTAAATCACTCCCCGTCTGGACCGCAGCTCCCTCCGACCCTGGTTCTGCGTTTTGTTCGACCCGCGGCTCGGTATGGGCGAGCCGCCCGGCTTGAGGTGAGAGCACCGGGTGGCTGATCGACCAAGGCGGCTGTGGAGCGCTCCCCGTCTGGGGTGCACTCCCCTCCGATCCAGCTTCCGCGATGTGCTCGGAACTTTGGTGGCTGGTCGAGCGAGAGCCTGGGAGCTGAGGAGACAGAGCACCCGGCTGGCTGACGGGTCGAAACCCTGGGGGATGCGCTGCGGCGTGGGACGCAATAGCAGGCTGGCTGCCGGTCCGAAGCGTTTGATGAACCGGCCAGACGGAGCTGGGGGTGTGTAGAGGAGCTGGACCGCCTGCGAGGGAGGTAGGAGTCGTGTGGTTGAGGGGATAAGGCGTTTGTTGAACCGGGGTGGGCATGGAAGTACCCTGTAGAGGCCGCTGTATGGAGCTCAAAGCGCCCGTTTTGGTAAATTGCTGAATTGTTATTATTTTGGGGCAAACTGTTTGGTTGCGGAAGAAATTCTCTCTCTGTCCGAATATTTGAGCGTTGTTCGGTCGCTGTGATGGTTTCTGGATAAAAAATAAAAAAAAAAAAGTTTAGTTAAATTGTTATTTTTCCATCCCGTTTTTAATATTCTTTATAATTAAAAGTCTTACCCAAATCGAGGTCTGACATAAGAAAATCCTCGATATCGGAATCTTGAAATAGATGAAAAAAAAATTAGAGCTTTTAAAATGTGAGAAACAGTGGATCTTGTTAAAAAAGAAAAAATATATACCTAATACAATGGAAGGAATTAAAGGATTAACTTCCGCCACTACGATCTGCCCTTAAACAAGAAATTAAATAAATGAAAAAGAGAATGTATTTATTTTCTAATATCGTAGAAAAAAAATACTCACTGTGTTTCATGATGAAGACGACTGCCCGACACTCTTTCAAAAAATGGGAATGGTGTTGCATACGGGCTTTTTGTAGAAGCTTAAATCCTTAGAACTAATGAGCTGCACAGGGGTAACTGTTTTAGAATGCAGGAAACGGATAATTGATTACAGCCCTCATTGTAATCCAATATGCTGTTTCACACTCATTCTGAAGGGGGGGTCTGTGTGTGTGTGTGTGTGTGTGTGTGTGTGTGTGTGTGTGTGTGTGTGTGTGTGTGTGTGTGTGTGTGTGTGTGTGTGTCTGCTGGGATGGCTGTAGGGAGAAGATGAAAAGTTGCTTCATGAAAGCAGGTTTTTGTGTGGATAGAAAAGTTAGTTGGATTGAATTTTAAAAAGGAAACCTACTAACAATTCCGATTGTGATTGTGATTTTGTGAGTAACGCATACTTTAATGCTGAATTAAACATTGGTCTTTACACAAAAGAAAGCTTGATCTGTGAGAGTAATTCCGTTTAGGAAAGTAAAACAGAGGCTTGCTGAAAGGACATCTGTATTTAAAATAAAATAAGATTTGATAGAGGAAATGGAATAGTTTAAACACATTTTTTTTTTTTTTTAAGCATAATTTTAGGAAAATGTGTAGTTGATGTCTTATGAGCAAAAATGTGAAGATGCCTGACTGCGTATAAGTTTGTGGGTCATAAGATGATGATGGAGTCATAGTTCTTGTGTATGTGCGTATGGGGGTGTCTGGTGGGATGGTTGGTAGGAGGGAAAGTCCATGTGTGGGGACTGTCTTTGATTGGGAAGAAATATTCATGAATTTGATTGATCCATTTCTTTGCAGGCTTTAAAAACTTGATCATGTAAGTGTTTTTCTTGTTGAAAATATAGAAACTTTCTCCCCAGCAATATTTAGCAAGAGGGATATAATCTTTGCCCTCCTATTTCACTGTGGCAGCTTTTTAGTGCTGAGGGGTGATGGAGTCAAGGCAAATCATTTCCAGGGAGGGGTAAGGTCATAAATCACTTCTGTGGGGATGTGTAACGGGAAGGGGAGGGGTAAGGTCAGTAAATCATTGGGGAGGGGTGGGTCATAAATCATTTTGTGGGATGGGACCGGAAGGGGGAGGGGTGCAAGGTCATAACCGGCTCGTGGAGGTGGGCTCATAAATCATTTGGGATGCGCGTCATAAATCAGCTGTGGGGAGGGGTGGGTCATAAATCATTTGTGGGGAGTGGTGGGTCATACCCATTCAGGGGAGGGGTGGTCAAATCATGTGGGGGAGGGGTGTACATGTCATAACATTTGTGGGGAGGTGAGTGGCTCATAACGCCTGGGGAGGGGTGGCTCACAAATCACTTGTGGGGAGGGTGGTCATAACTTGCCTGTGGGGAGGCAGGCCCGCAAGGTCATAGTCATAAATCATTTGTGGGGAGGGGTAAGGGAGGGGGGAGGTCAAAAGGTCA
>JAGKQL010002790.1:17188-30206 GCA_018398635.1 Cyprinodon brontotheroides | reverse complement strand
ATTCGTTGATGTATTTCTCCATAGTCTCTCTTTCTGGTTTGGAAATATTATACAGTCTGCTGCTTGGAAGAGGAGCACCGGGTAAAAGTTCTATGGCACAATCGTAGGGTCTATGTGGAGGTAGGGACGTCGCACTGACCTTACTGAAAACGTGGGGCTAAGTCGATACTCAGAGGGACAGAAGTAATGTCAGGAGAGTCCATCTCCCCCACCTCTAGGAGGCAGCAGAATGAAGGCATGTTTCGTGGCAACGAAGTAGACCATGATTCCAGGAGACGGTTAGTTTATGGGAGGGTTATGCTTCTCCAACCACCAACCGAGGACCAAGGGGAACATGCAGAAGCTGCTCGCAAAAAAGGTGATAGTTTCTCGGGGGTTACCTGACAGAAGTAGCTCGAGGGGCTGGGTTTGGTGGGTAACACGATGGAGTCTTTTTCCGTCTATGGCAGACACACTGAGAGGCTGAGACAGGGGAATGGTTTTAATCTGAAGCTGCTGAACGAGCTCAGAGTCGATTAGATTGCGCTCACAGCCTGAGTCGATGAAGGCGGAGAAAGAGAGACTCTGGTTATTACAGAACAAGGTAGCTGGCAGCCAAAAGTCGAGGAGATTTACTTGAATTTATATGGCCCCGCCAGACTCCTCAAATCCTCTGGCGGGCCCCCGCTTTTGATTTAGCCGGGCAGGAGGCTTATAAAGCGACCACTCTCACCACACAGTATATGCAAAGTTTTCCAAGAAAACGCTTTTGTCTCTCCTCAGGAGTAAGTTTCCTTAGTGTGTCCCACCTGCATAGCCTCATAATCCCTTTCGCCTGAATGAGAGGCCTGGAACAGGCAACGATAGAGTCTGTGGCTTAGATCTCTGTGTGGAAATCTGCTCTGTAGAGGGAGAGAGAACAGCCATGTTATGAGTGGCAGGAAAATTACTTTGCTTCTGGAGGTGTTTCTGGCTCAATTCTGTTATATCTAATCTGATGGCGCAGACGCACAAAATCGCTGGGCGTGGTGCTGGTTGGTTCATCGAGGGTAGCAAGTTCATTCCTTGATTTGTTCATTTAAAGCCATGAAAAATGCCCCCCTTTAGAGCGCTCTGGTTCCCATCCGAAATGCCGCTAACCCGGAAGTTGATTTCGAGAAATCAGCCACAGAAGAATCTCCTTGTTTAAGGTTGAAAAGAGGTCTGGAATCGATCAGTTTGGTGTCCGTCTCCTGGTTAAATACCTGTGAAAATTCAGCAATAAAGTCAGAAAAACGGCAACTAACACCGGCCGCAGTCGATGGCAAAATCTTGCCTGAGCCCACCCAAAAGCTCTTCCCCAATTCCGAGAGAGGACAGGAATCTATATCTTCCTTTGTGGTCTGGAAGAAAAACAACTAGGAGAGTTCAGAAAAATCACAGCACTGGCACTGAATAAACCCCCACCTTCTTTCATGTTACCAGAGAATTTTTCTGGGAGACTAGGACGAACTCTGATGACGCCACAGGTTGTGACCTCGGGGGAGGAACTGGACCCGAATGGTTGCTGTGCAGAAGTAGCGTTAGCTCCATTCAGAAAGTTAGAGCAACTCTGTAGCATTTGATTATGTGAACCAACAAGATGGTATAACTCACGAAGCGTTTGGGTTTGACCTTGGAGAAGAGCTTCCTGCTCGTCCAAACGACGGGTGAGGTGATCTGCTGGGCTCTTGAGGTTTGCCGCAGTGTTCTGTCATGATCGGGTTCTCAAATGGAGACCCAAAGATGCAGAACACCACCGACGGACACAGGATGAAAAGTTTAACAAGTTTATTTGCACAAGCACATAATATGCAGATGACTGGTTTGGGCCTGGAATCTGGTTTCACCGGAGTCTGCGTGAGAGAGAGAGACAACACAGTTAAGGACTGTTGACGAGGTTTTGGTTTCCAATGGTGCTCTGATAGTACCTTGAGGGTTCTTGAGGTTCTCCTTGGGAGAGTCACTGTTGGTTCTGGAAGAAGGATGTGTTAGCAGAGTCCGGACTGCTAGCTGCTTCAGCATCCTCACGTCTTATTAGAAACAGACCTTGGCTTTGGGTTTCCTAGCTCTTGCCCAGAGCTGCTTAGAGGTAGACTGAGAATCTTCAGGGTTTAGGCTCGGAGGGTCGGCTCTGCGCAGGTTAGCTCTTCCAGAGCTTTCACGCGAGGAAGCACGAGTCACCTACCAGGCTGGAACAACACTGACTCGGGATTAAGGCGTTGGAGGTTCACAAGGTCTGTGACCAACTGGAAACAACACCGGGCAGCTTTGAAGTAGTGGATCACTCGATGAGTGGATCCCTTCCGATGGTCATGATGAGCTGCGCCTGTGCAGGAGGCTCCCTCAGAGGAATCCATCGGTGACGGCTCTGC
The DNA here is from genome assembly GCA_018398635.1 of Cyprinodon brontotheroides. Classification (NCBI taxonomy): domain Eukaryota; kingdom Metazoa; phylum Chordata; class Actinopteri; order Cyprinodontiformes; family Cyprinodontidae; genus Cyprinodon; species Cyprinodon brontotheroides. The sequence continues at coordinate 27,834 of JAGKQL010002790.1, read as the reverse complement.
TGGAGAAAAGTGGTATTTTCTCCAGCTCCCAACAAATCCTTTCCTTGGTGCAACATGCTAAATTAAGTTATGGGGAAGTCATCAAGGTGTTTGAGCCCCAAAGACATTTTTATTTCATGTTTTGTATGTGAGGGAATGAGCAAAATCTGTTGTGCATTCTAGAGAAAGTATTTTGGGGCTTGTCACAATGAGATAGATAGATAGATAGATACAGATAGATAGATAGATGAATGTAGATAGATAGATAGATAGATATTAGATAGATAGATAGATAGATATAGATAGATAGATAGATAGATAGATGAATGGATAATATAGATAGACTAAGCCTTTGATGTAAATTTACAGTTAAATCTGAACAGTATTTTACTGTATCACTGCCATACAGTATCATACTGTAAACTGCAGTGCAATCTGGGAGAAAAAAAAAAGATTACAGCAATTTCAGAGAATGTCACTCTTTTTAAATTATTACTGCACTTTTACTGTAAACTGCTAAGCATTATGGGAAGGTGAAAGAAAAGTGCGGGAAAACAGGATTCTAGAACAATCGGTCCTCGGAAAACTGCTCAGCCAACTGCAGATGCCTGGAGCTGCCCAACGTCCTCCACACTGTTCACAGAGTAAGTTCACATTATTCACTTTTTTGTTCCTGATTTAGAAACGGGATTTGAGGACTTCTCTCGTTTTAGTTTTCTGCTGTTTATAAGTTTTACAAAAACGTTGTTGAAAAATGTTGTTTTTGTAAGCTAACATTAGCTAAAATTGTGTTAGCTTTGTCTCAATTTAATGTTAAATCAACATTAAAACATCAGGGGAATGGATAAGTAACATGGCAGGTCTGAGTTAGTATGTTATAAGTTTCCTCTGTTGTGTTAAAGTGCTCTATAAATTATTTCAGTTGAGTTTCCACATCAAAAGAGAAACAAAACAGGCAAAGTGCTAAACTTGGCCAAAATTACTAAGAGTCAGTTATGTTTTCTGTTTTGTTTTTTTTTTTAATGGTGGATTTCACCATAGGCTTCTTTTTTCTCTGCATCTAGCAAAGGAGTCTTGCGAGTTGCGACTTCCCCTTCACCCCAGACTTCTTCACAGCCGAAGTTGCGGCTCTGCTGCACAAAGCCACTGTGAACCGGTCACAACCGAGCTGCATCACAGATGCCCGGAGCTGCCTGACGTCCTCCACCCTCTCCAGAGAGTGAGTGAACATAATTCAATATTCGCCTTTTTTTTTCCTATTTAGATATAGGGATGGGGATCGAAACCCGGTTCTATCAAGGACCCGGTTCCACGTTTTTCAAAACCCGAAAATCAATAACGTTTGGGCTTATCATACCACTATGAGTGTGGTCGTTTTTTGTTTTTTTCTCCCGGAGGTCCTGTAACATAATTGTGTGTCCCTCGAGCCGCGTCACAGCATTTAAATCTAATCAATCCAATCACTGCAGCATTTCCACCAATGTTTTGGAATGAAATTTTAAGCAAACAGATATTAAAAGTAAAACAAGTGAAGTCTGGCAGTTAACTTCGCTCGCGACTCGGCTTCATTTTACCAAGCTCAAAGATAAAGAAGAAGCGAAATGCAACTTATGTTGCAAAATCATCTCTTTTAAACGGGGGGACACAACCTCAATGGCCAAGCACATTAGTATTGTGCATGAAATAAAGGCCAAATGCAGTACCTTCGACTGTCTCCGGGTTGAAAAGACTCCTCCTCCTCCTCCTCCTCCTCCTGCAGCTGCCGCCGCACCACAGTCTTCATCATCCACTCAGAGTACCGCTGGTCAGCGCGCACACAGACTTTGTAGCTTGTCCGGTCAGTTAAAATATTAATTGTGAAATCCGTGTTGTAATCGGAAGCATACAAGCTAGTTAGCTTGAAAAGTAAATAAAGTTTCAGACGTGCTGCGTGATGATGTGTTCAGATTGGCTCGGTTAAAACGACAATTAGGTTATCATGATGCGTTCAAGTGTAACGTAAAGAAAAGGGAAATTGAGTTTTGAGAAACATGAGTAATACAGTTGTATATTGCTCTAATTATTTTAGAATATATAATTAAACTACTGATGCCAACATTTATTAAAAATTACATTTAATTTAAAATACAATTATTTATTTGCTAAATATTTTCCTAATCACTAAAAACATGATGAAAAGTGACAGTAGACAATACATTAACCAACAATTGTGAAAATGTATATATTTTTTTAAACCAAAAGAAGACATTTCTTCAAAATATAGGACATTTCTTCAAATAATTTTTTTTCCCCCACTTCCTTTCTGTCTGTTAAAAACATATTGTCGCATCGTCTTTCCACCAAATAATAGAAAAGTATCGATAGTGGTATAGATAAAGACTCGGATCGATAAGCAGTATCGATAAAGGTATCAATATCAATAAATACTAACGATCCCCATCCCTATTTAGATATGAGGTTGTCCCGGTTGCGTTTTTTTTTTTTTTGGCCGTATTTAGCAGACCGAAGCTAGTCGGTATTGTAGCTGCGCCATAGCAAAGTAACTGCAGGTAAGTCGTGCATGGAAAGGTACTAATTGGTTGGTTGTTTTTAATGGTGAATATAAAGTTTGAAAAGTAATTACCGGTAGTTGAATCTAACTCAGTCCTTTGTTCTTTCTCCATAGGCAAAACGAGTCCTGCAAGATCTTCTTTTTTTTTTTTTTTTTTTTTTTTCATAACCAAAGTTGGATTTTTTCATCTTTTGGTCCAGAAGAAGTCAACATCTGTGAATCTGCATGTCAGCACACTCATCAAGAAGATCAGTGATTTTAAGTGGGACTTTGTCTGATACACACGCATGCACATTAGGGGTATGATTCAAGAGATCTCTCTGTTTTACAAGTTCTTGCCAAATATGATGGCACAAATTTTAAAGGTTATTGTTTAGTTTATGATGCTAAATTGTTCGTGATTATAATGTTTATTTTATACATTGAAAAGAAGCACTGTGCTCTTTGTTTTACTGTTTTGCTCATTTTATATGAATTGCAAAATATTGCAAGAGGCACCTAGTGATTCCCAGCCCTACAGTGTTAGGGAAAATGCTGGGGTATTTGTATAAGAAAGCAAGTTGAGCTCCAGTATGAGAGTTTTTTTGAAAACATTTACATGTGAGCAAAGTTTTTCTGTCCATCCTTTACAGTATTCAGATCACACAATTTGACAATGTTGTAATTTTCATGAGGCACTATTTTTCAAATAAATATTTGAAAAGAAACTGAATATTTTCCAGCTTTCATTTATTTATATAATTTATTTCTAATAATTGTATTACTTTTTTTAGTAGTTGTATTATTACAGTAATGAACTGTAGAATTAATGTACTGTAAGCAGAACTGCAAAAATACAGTAGTCTACTGGCAAAGCTGCTGCCTGTAAATTACTGTAAATTTACATACGTTTTTGTTTTTTACAGTAATTAACTGTAGAATCATTTACAGCAATATACTGTATTTATATATTACAGCAAGATACTGTAAATAATACAGTAGTTTACTGGCGAAGCTGCTGCCAGTAAATTACTGTAAATTCACAGTGAAAAGTCTTACAGTGTAGTTCAATAAACGGAGATCGATGGATTTCACTCAGTTGGCACATTTATTAATTATCTTTGCAAAGAGAGAACAGTCATCATGGCACAGCATTCTGCTCTGTTCTGATCTGGGCAGGGTTCGTTCCCCCCTAGTTACAACAATCGAAAGTAGTCAGAGTCATAACAAATTACACACACTTTGCTTAACAGTAACATGTTAAGTGAATAAACCTTGAGAAAGAATCTGGATTGTTATGGGAAGAAGCTATGTCTGGCCTACAAACACCATCCTGCAGAGAATGGTGTGGCTCTGAGAGAAACAAATTGAGGAAAACTTTTATAGTGAGTAAATATGAACATAATATATAATGAGAGAAAGATATAAATTCTTCCCACAAATTGTGCTCCTTTCGATATTTCATGTACACCAATAACTTTGTGTACATGGTTCTTTTGTTGATGGTACAAAATCATTTCAAATGGCATTGAGTCACTCATTCCTGTATGAACCCTTGTGAGCCCTTAATTTATCATTATATATGGCTAAAAAATCCCACCATCATCCAGCATATGTTCAGTTTCTGCCCAAATATATTTATATTTTGTAGATTTTTGTAACGGGCGAGTATGATAATTCAAAACTGATTTTTTAATGAACTTGTTCACTACTTCCAAACTCAGCACTTCTTTTGATTCCTGTAATAAGAAGTTTCTTTTGAATGGATTTGATTAAAGTTTAAGTCCCTCGTATAAAATAAATATTTTGATGGAGATGGTGAAATCTGCTTCCTCGTTGGTGAATAACCAATAGTTTTGATCCAATCATTTTAAATAAACTGTGTTAGTTTTTTTTTTTATATATAAGAATTGTGCTATAATTTCAAGTCACCGATCTGTTGCTGCTATATTTTAATTTGACTAACCGGAATTTGTCGATGTTCTTTTTCCCGTTTGGTGCGATTGCAATTGAAAATCTTGGACCTGGCCGGACCTTATGACCACAGTGTGCCAATCTTCTGATGGCTACTCCAACAGGATAATGCCATGTTATAAAGTAAATCATCTCAGACTCATTTCTTGAAACTTTTCCACTTAAGTTATTGTGAATTGAGTATATTGACAGACAACATTTTATTTTTATCTTAAATGCAATTTTTTTTTTATAATTACTGCTCTAAAATGTATTGCTCTGTCAGCTAAAGATCTGTTTTGGTCTCTATACCTTTTTAATTAAATAAATCAATTCGAGCTAAAATGTAAGAGGCTATACTGAGCCTGGATCTCTTTGTATCAGAGATTTTCTTACCTTTTATGAAAAATGTCACTTGGAGTAAAACCCCCTGCAACCCCTGATTTGCATTTGTATAGCTCACACCTCACAGCATGTCATTTACATGTTAAAGCCTCCCCTAGAATTCCATGGGGAGCCTTGGGGGAACACCTGCCTAAGAAAGTCCACGTCAATTTCTGACAATTTACGGGAGTTTTCGGCGAAGCCTGCAAATTGTCGTAAACTCCAGCTAACCTGAAGTTCCACGACAATCTACAGTGCCGCATATTGACGAAAATCCCACTTTTCATGCAGTGGAGGGTCTGGCAAGTCACTCTAAATGTGGCTTGGGAGATGAGGCTAAGTTAAGAAAATGCAGATGACCTGCAAGAAGATAGCTGAGCCCAAATAAGGCCTGTTCATGAGACATACACTTGGAAGAATGAATCACTGGAGTTTTAAGCATCAAGATTATGCTGACCGAGTTTAATGTGAATGTTATAATCATGAATCACTGGATGAAAACTTTGTTCTGAAACATTAATGACTAAGAATATGATGTGTTTTTGATTTAATGGCAATATTTGTTATCATGACTTATAAGAAATGTAACCATGACCTGTAATAAAGGTTTTTAATTAAATATATAAAAAATATGATTTGAAAGGGACTTTCCCCCGGTAAGATAAGAATAATTGGACTTAACCGAAGAAAAAACATTTAAAATGATGTAAAGAAAGGAGGGGCTTGGGGGAGGAGCCCACCAACCCCTAAATGTATAAAAGAAAAGCCGTTTCAACATTGTATCAGTTGTTCACCGGTGATCAGCTCAAGTGGTTGCTTTGTGTTTTGCAATAAAGCCACGATTGGACTTGGATTCAGCTGCTTCTGCCTGATTTTTTTGGATCATTGTTTGGAGACTTTTTCTGCCTCTGAAGAACTTTGAATTTTTATAAAGCTTAGTACCAATGTTAAGTCGTTGAAAAGAGAGATTCCACGACACTGGGATCAATTATTCCAACTACATCTCAGTATTTCCAGCTGCTGTAAATGTTCCTTCTGTGTTCAACCCAACAACCTATTGGATTTGCTGAACTGGTTCTGTTTTCAGCTCTTTGGTCTAAATGCATTAAAACTGAACTTCTCCTTTAAGCTGGAGGTCATTTTGATGCATGAAAACAAAAAGGTGGAGAAAGCAACCTGCTGCTCTGCTGCTTTTCCAAGAAGAGGGAAGGAAAGTCTGAGAGACAGAAACCTGGTTTCCTCTGACAATAGATCACTGATTACAGGATAGATATTTCTATTTACACCATGGAGTCCTCCTCCTTGAACCACCACCTAAAAGTGGTGGAGGGGTTTCAGCGCCTGAGTGATCCCAGAGGCTATGTTGTCGGGGGCTAAATGCCCCTGGTAGGGTCTCCCAAGGCAAACAGGCTCTGGGTGACAGGTCAGACGAAGAGCGGTTCAAAAACCCTTATGACGAGGACTACAGCGAGGCACGTGACGTCGCCCGGTACGGCGGAGCCGGGACCCCACCCTGGAGCCAGGCCTGGGATTGGGGTTCGTCGGCAAGCGCCTGGTGGTCGGGCTCTTCCTCGCGGGACCCGGCCAGGCCCAGCCCAAAGGAGCGACGCGAGGCCATCCCCCAGTGGGCCCACCACCTGCAGGGGGAACCATGAGGGACCGGTGCATAGAGGATTGGGTGGCAGTCAGAGGCGGAGACCTCGGCGACCTGATCCGCGGGCGCTTAAACTGGCTCTGGGGACGTGGAACTTCACCTCACTGGCGGGGAAGGAGCCCGAGCTTGTGCAGGAGGTGGAGCGAAACCGGCTAGAAATAGTTGGGCTCACCTCTACGCACAGTCAGGGCTCTGGAACCCAGCTCCTTAAGAGAGGCTGGACTCTCTTCTACTCTGGAGTGACCCGCGGGGAGAGGCGAAGGGCGGGGGTGGGGCTGCTTGTCTCCCCTCAGCTCAGCTGTCTCGTGTTGGAGTTCACCCCGGTAGATGAGAGGGTCGCATCCCTTCACCTTCAGGTCGAAGGGAGGACTCTGACAGTTGTTTCGGCCTATGGGCCGAATCGGCAGTACAGAGTACCAGGCCTTCTTAGCATCCTTGGGAAGGTGTTGAAAGCGCCCCTCCCGGGATTCCATCATTCTGCTGGAGACTTCAACGCCCACGTGGAAAACGACAGTGACACCTGGAGGGGATGGTCGGGAGGAACGGCCCCCAGCTCTGAACAACACGAGTGGTGTCTCATTATGGACTTCATGCAAGCTCATGGGATTGTCCATAATGAACACCATGTTCAAGCATAAGGATGTCCACGGTGCACCTGGCATTGTGACACCTAGGCGAAGGTCGATGATGCGACTTTTGTAGTGTTATCTTCTGGATCTTCGACGCATGTCTTAGACACCTCGGTGAAGAGGGGGAAGCTGTCCACCGACCACCACCTGGTGGTGGGGCTGGATACTGCTGGAAGAGGAGGAAGCCTGAGGCTTCGGCAGGCCCAAAGCGTGTAGTGAGGGTCTGCTGGGAACGTCTGGTGGAACCCTTATCAGTCAGGACGTGGTTCAACTCCCACCTCCCGGGGAAGCTACCTCGGGTTCCGAGGGAGGTTGAGACATGAAGTCCGAATGGGCTGTGTTCTCGCCTCTATTGTCGATACGGCTGCCCGTAGCTCTTGCCGTGAAGGTTTCTTGGCCCGTCGTGGTGACAATCCCCGAACCCGGTGGTGGACACCGACAGTAAGGGATGCTGTCAAGCTGAAGAAGGAGTCCCATCGAGCTTGGCTGGCTTGTGGGACTCCTGAAGCAGCAAGCAGGTACCGTGAGGCCGCAGCGTGTCACGGCCCGGGCGGTTGCAGAGGCAAAAAAACCCGGCCTGGGAGGGGAGTTGGGAGAGGCCATGGAAAATCGGTTGGCCTCAAAGCGATTCTGGCAAACCGTCCGGCGGTCCGAGGGGAAAGCAGTGCCAGATAACACTGTTTTCAGTGGGGAGGGACCTTGAAGGAGGATACAATTGTCGGCGGCGAAGGAATACTTTGAGGATCTCCTCAACCCGACAGACATGCCTTCCATGGGGGAAGAAGAGACGGGGTGCTTGGGGCTGGATTGGCTCATCACCCAGGCTGAAGTCACCCAGGTGGTCAAAACTCCACGGTGGCAAGGCTTCGGGGGTGGACGAGGATCCGGCCCTGAGTATCTTAAAGCTCTGGATGTTGTTGGGCTGTCGCCGGTTGACACGCCTATTCAGCATCACGTGGAGGTCGGGAACAGTCCCCTGGTTGGCAGACTGGTGGTGGTTCCCCTCCATGGGGGACCAAAGGGTGTGTTCCAACTATCGGGAATCACACTTCTCAGCCTCCCGAAAGGCCTATGCCAGGGTGCTGGAGAGAGAGTCCGCTGATTGTCGTAAACTCGCTGCAGGAGGGAGCAGTGTGGTTTTCCTGGCCCTGAACAGTGGACTAGCTCTACACCCTGCAGGGTGCTTGGGGGTTCATGAGTTTGCCCAACCAGTCCACATGTGTTTTGTGGACTTGAGAAGGTATTCGACCGCGTCCCTTGTGCTGCCCTGTGGGGGTGCTCGAGTATGGAGTCGGGGCCCTTTATTAGGGCTAACCGCTCTCTGTACAAGCTGAGCAGGAGTCTGGTTCAAGATTGCCGCACTAAGTCGGACCTGTTCCCAGTGCATGTTGGACTCCGACAGGGCTGCCCTCTGTCACCGGCCCTGTTCATAACTTTATGGACAGGATTTCTACGCCGTGCCAAGGACCTGGAGGGGGTCTGGTTTGGGGAACAGCGGATCTCGCCCGCTTTTTGCGTGATGATGTAGTCTCTGCTGGCTCCCTCCTGCTACACCCATAGCGGCGCTGGGGCGTGTTCACAGAAATAGAAAGTGTGAAGCGCTGCGTGATGAGAATCAGTCCGGGGTCCGGAGGCCATGGTTCTCTAACCGGAAAAGGTGGTTTGTCCCTCTTGTGGTTGGAGGAGAGTCCCGCCTAGGTGGAGTGAGTTCAAGTATCTTGGGGTCCTGCCCATGACGAGCGAGGGAAGAATGGAGCGGGAGACCGATAGACGGATCGGTGCGGCCGCTGCAATAATGCGGACACGCACCCGGTCTGTGTCGTGGTGAAGAGAGAGAGCTGAGCGAAAAGGCAAAGCTCTCAATTTACCGGTCGGTTCCTCTACGTTCCATTCTCAATCATGGTCAAGTGAAATGACTCATGACCGGAAAGAACGGCAGATCCTCGGATACAAGCGGCTGAAATGAGCTTCCTCCGCAGGGGGGTGGCTGGGCTCTCCCTTGTGAGATAGGGTGGTGAGGAGCTCGGCCATTCGAGAGGGGCTCAGTGTAGAGCTCGTTCTACTCCACACGAGAGGAGTCAGTTGAGGTGGTTTTGACATCTTCTTTAATGCCCTCTGGACGCCCTCGAGGTGTGTTCCAGGCACGCCCCACTAGAGGGGAGGAGTGCCCAGGGGACGCACCCAGGACACGCTTGGAGAGACCACGCCTCGCTGGCCTGGGAGCACTTAGGGCTCTCAGCAGCAGCTGGAGGAGGTAAGTCTTCGCGAGAGGGAAGTCTGGGAGTTCTGCTTAGCCCGGGGCGTTCCCCGCCACCCGTTCCGATAGCGGGAGTATCACTGGGTGCACAGCGAAAGTACGTAGTACGAAGCACATGGCGAATATTATAACAATCTTCTAAAGGACCAAATCAGTCCCATGTCTTTTCCAGTCTGTAATTATCCTTAAAAAACATCCAATCCAGTCTCTGAGAGAGAAATGCCATTTAAATGTGAACACTAGCTGCTCCAATGAGCTCGGTGTGGAACAGGTGAGGAACAGGATCCAGGTGAGATGCAGGACACCTCCTCATAGAAGAAAGGTAAGTTAAACTGGGCAGACACTGTGATATTTTTAATCGTTGCTCGCAGCTACAGCTCAAACTGTACGACGAAACTGCAGGTTTTAAAAAGCTCACAGCTGATGATGTATGTTCTCACTCTGTGCAGCCCAACGCTCTGATGCAATCTTACCACAGCCTGCTGAATTTTAAACATGTTTTATTTTCTCCTGACCTTACTATTCCTGATGGTGGTCACTAGTGTTTTGTTTCAGCTGTAGCCGCGTCCAATGATTGAAAATATCGCGCAGTATATGCAATTAATAAACAGTCTGAACCAGGAACACCAGACGATGAGGTTAAGACAAATATAAGACTGCCACAGGGAACAAACAGACATGCAGGGGTAATTACAGAACTATGGACAACTGGAATAAATGAAGGAGGGAGAAACCAATCAGATAGAGAACTGGCAAAACAAAGAAGCACAGAACATGGACCATGATAGTTTCTCTGCTAGATTAGAGCATTTCCTCTATTTTCCTTCACTGATGTTGGAAAATGCTGATCAAACCTTTTTCTTTCTCTCTGCCTCTTCTGGAGCTGCTGTGTTTGTGGCAGAAGGTTAAAGGAATAGTACACCCAAAACATGATTAGCCTTCATTTTCTACTCACCCCCATGCTGAACAACACTCTGGAGTACTTTTTTGATATCTCAAATGCATCTGGAGATCTGGGAGGCTTCTTGCTGTCTGCTGACATTCAAATAATGGAGGTCTATGGTGCCCGAGGCAGAAAGGTCCATAAAAGTCCACAAAAAACGTGTCAATATTCCTCCATACTGCTCGTCCAATGTATTCCAAGTGTCCTGAGTGGGTAGCATCCAGAATTTACTCGAAACGAAGTCATTTAGAATGTTTTTAGAGCATAAACAGTAGTGTATAGGATTTCCTGAAAGCGCGCACATGCGCGTTCACGAC